>CAMPDV010001555.1:0-103940 GCA_946699065.1 Loxodes magnus
AGAGAAAGAGAAAGATTATATTGCAGCAAATATGGAAAAATTTATAAGATAAAAGATATAAAGTATTCCTTAGGCGAAAGAAGAAAAAAAAGATCAAATGCATAACGATGAGAAGCTTTATAGAGATTTATAAACTTTTATATCTAGTCTCTAGAGCAATCTAGAAGTTGGTATGAAAGAGATTGAAATACCTCCAAGAACGCCATATATTTAATTTTGTCTTTTCTTGTCTAAATATTATTGATTACTGATTAGTAAAACTAAATTTTGAAGTTCTCTAGAATTAACAGAAAAGAATTTCTAAAGAAATTACTTAGGACTAACAATCTATTGACTAATGACAGGAAAATTACCTTTTGTCGCCTATTAAGTAATAATATATTTCGCTTGCTCTCAAAAATAAAAATAAAAAGTTATAAATAGGATAATTAAATAAACTTGAAGCTAAATAAAATTGCACATAGTTAACAATTTTGCTATTTTTTCTATAATTGAATCTAAAATTTCTTTTTATCTTTGTAAGAGAACAAATTTTTGAATGATAATGATATTCAATAAAAGAGTTATTAGATATTTTTGACAGTTTAAATAATGAAAATAAAAGAGTTTAATAATCTTTAAATTTTTATCTACATCAAGTTTGTGATCAATAGAAAGCTAATTTGAATTTGATATTTCAAGAGAAATAGAAATTTATGATAAATATAAAAGAAAAGTTTTAAAGCAATACTGATAAAGAAGTTAATTATTTGAAGAACATTTAACATCTATATTAAACTATATCGATTATTACTAATTAATTTTATATTATAAGCTATATAAAAAGCTTATTGAAATAGATGTGTTTCTTCTATCCTCAATTTTAACTAAAAAAGAAAAATATTAAATAGTATCTAATATAAGGCATATGCATTCATACCAATTAACTATTAAAGTAAATGATATTCAGTAAGAAAAATATTATAAATTATGAGAATGAAACTTAGAAAAACTAAAAATAGGGAATGTAAATTATTTATAATGTGCCTATTAAAGATAATTATTTTTAAATAGTATTTTAGAAAGAACTTATAATCTGCATTAAGTGAGAATAGGTACTATTTTTTATTTAATGAAAGAATCAAAAAAGGAAAAATTAATTCCAAACTATCCTATTTTTAGTAATTTTTAAGAAAACTGAGCTTTTTTAGATACTGCTTTAGAAAACAAATCAAGTTTTTTTTCCTTCTCATTTGCAATTTAGTAGTGAATACTCTTAGCTTTCGCTAAAATATGATATTTTGATTTATTAAATTCAAGTTAGAGAATTTACCTCTAATATAAGAAACTCTCAATATAGTCAGAAAAAAATCGAATTAAGCAAAACTTATAATAAGCTTGAAATAAATAAATAAAATATTTAAATTTTTTAACTCTTACACTATTATTCATAATTAAACAAATATAAAGGAGTAAATTAATGAAATAGACTTAGTAGGACTATCTAATTTATAGACAGTTTGACAGAAAATTATTATAACTCATCAGTAAAGAGAAAGCCAATATATATGCTTAAATGTTGATAAAGTTGAATTAAATGATAGCTTAATTAAATTATATGATATACAATATTTATTAGAGATCTTTTATTGTATTTTTCATATATTTTTATATAAATCTTTACTTTTTAAGTTAAATAGTGATAAAAGCTTTTAATAGCAAAATGTTTTTTTGATTTAGTTTTTTCCTGTTATAAATTATTAGTCATTAATATGGTAAAATAATTTGTATTTACTTTATGTTTTGAAGGAATTTATTTAAAAGTAGTAAAGTGAGTCTCATTAAATTCTAAACTGATATTCTAAAATTGTATTTTTAATTAATCTTTACAGTTTAATAATTTAATTTAATGTTCCTTTAGTCCTATTAATGTCAAATCCTAGATTATTATCACATCAATCTTCAGTTTTAGATATTTAAATAAAAGTTCTACAAATAGTATTAATTTCGTTAGGATGAACTACTATTTAGAAAATAAAGGAGTTACTCTTGTAATTGATATAAAATATACTGCTACGAGATATAGCATCTTTATTACTTATGCCTTTGTACTAAATAAGCTTCCCTTTATTTTAATTTACTATCATTATATTAAGATTTAAAATAATAACTCTCTAATTTTCTTTTTATTATTTAAAGTAATAAAGTCTAATTTAGATAGATAAGTCAAATAATAATAAAGAACGTTTAAATACAATCTAATTACAGAAGTAGCACCTAAATGCTAATATTATAGGAATTATATCAAAAATATTCATTTTTTTAATGATACAAGAAATTTAAAACGAGGATTAATATGTAAAACTTACGAACAATAATCAATATTATAATGTAAAAGCTAAATCATTTATAGATAATATGATAATTGATAGTGAAAAAGTAGAATATATTTAATCTCTGTCTAAGAAGGTAAATAAAAGAGAATAATTTTTTGGTTTGTAAGACTGAAAAGATGCAATAATCAGGAAGGAAAGTTAAAAAATATAAAGATGCTAATTTTTTATCTCTATTTCTAAATTCTTTCGCTTTAAAAATTAAAAATTTTACTTAGTTTACCTAAATAACTATAGACTAAAAGCTTTTGTATCTATAAAATATCAACCGAGAGTTTTAAATAAAAATAAGAAATTTTCAGTTATTTTAACGATAAAATTATCTCAGCTTTTAATCTTTAATCGGTATATTTCTTAGAATTCCAGGAGATTGGTAACCTTCAAGAGAAATTTGTTATCATCAATAATTCGAAATGGAAAATATTAGCCCGGAAAAATTAAGAATTATATCTTATGATTCGAATTAGCACTCTTTTTGACAAAATTATAGAAAAGGATAAATCTAATATAGATTATTATAGCAATTCAAAGTAGAATATTTGGCAAATCTCTTCTTAATATATTTTTAAGAGAAAAATATTTTCATTTTTAGGAATCTAGGACAAAAAAACTACAAGCTTCAGTAAATCTATTGGAAAAATATATATGTTTATTATAATGCTCCATGAATTCAATGATAGAAAATGAACAAATATGAACAGCCATATTAGTATTCTAGTTCAGCATGGGTTTATAAAAAGAATACTGTGGAAGTTTCAAACAAAATTTATAAAAAATAAAAAGATAAAAGTCTAAGATAAAAATAAAATAATGGGAAATAATTATAAATTGCCCTAGCAAATATGCAAGTATAATTTTTTATAAGTAAAATATTTACTAAGAAGAATTAAAATTTTTGACAGAAGAAATTTAGTGAAAAAATTTCCAGAAAATTATTAAAAATTCGAAAAGTCTGTTGTAAAATAAACTTATGAAAACAGATTCAGGGCTTTTTCCCTCAAATTTAAAGATAAAAAACCAAAAGCCAACATAAAGTAAAAAAAATCTTGTAAATGCTTAGAATAGCTTTTTTAAGATAAAAATCGTAAGTAAAGGTAATAAAATTTAAATTAACTATAATAAAATAAGGATTATAAAGTGAAATTACGTGGTTAAAGAAAATATCGTTAAAAAAAAAACAAATTTTATAAAATAGAAGACTGCAAAAATAATTAATATTAAAGCTACTTAATCAAACTGATAATATAAATGATTTTAAGCAGACATTTAGCAAAATTTATTAGCATCTAAGAGGGTTAAAATGAAGCTTATAAATATATTATGGTTAATAAAAGAAGAAGATTTAGCAGAAACTAGAATAATATTTCAGCTTACTTTTTATGTTTAAAGAGAGTTATTTGTAAAAAAGACTTAGAGGTTGAAATTTTGCACTCTTTAGATAATTAACAGATAATGGATGAACTATTACTTGGATAAAGCTTTAAAGAAAAATGGACTAAGCAAAGATATAACATTCAAAGCAAATTATAAACAAAGATAAAATACAATAAATTTTCAAAAATTAGAGTAGTTTGCATATTCAAATTCTAATGAAGAATTCACAAATTTTGTAAACTAGAGTTCTCTCAATCTAAATACTATTTTTTCGAGTTTTCTATGACAACATTAATTTATTCAATTTTTTAGCAAAAAAATAAGATTTTAGCTATATTATTAAATGAACCTAAAATAGTTTCTTAATATATTAATAAAGTTTATTTTAAAGAACAAAATTTGTTAGTTTAACTCATCTGTGAAATTAAGAAACTTTATATTAAACAAAAAACTATAATTGATTGCATATGATATTCTATTATTTAATATATTACAATTTACTATATTTGATATTAATTGTTCAATCTATTTATTAGATGCTGTTTCTTTTCTACGAAAGAAAGAATTTTATCACTATTATGTTTAATTTACAGACAATTATATTCTAAAATGAAAAAAAACTACTTTCTTTATCGCTTTGGTATAAAAATATAACTCATTAGTATTTTAAAACTTTATACAGGTTTTCTAAATTTCCTAAGGATAAATTTGGAAGAAACTAATCTTTTAAAATGTTCAAAAAAGGAAGTTTGGCTTGGAATATTATTAAATATAAGAATCATTTTAAGAATTTTTTAACCAATGATAACGCTTTTAACTTATTATCTTGTAAAGGTTAGAATTGAGCTTCTTTGACAACAATATATCCCTTAGATTATTAAAATTCTAGCTAAAATAAGAAAAAAGGAATAGATTCCTCTAGTCATTATTTTTTTCTCTACTAATAAAAGTAAAAAAGATTTCTAAACAACGAACAAATTTATCAGTTAACTTCTTTTATTATGCTAATTGAAGATATTATACAGCATAAAAGTATAAGAATTTTTACAGATATACAAAACAAAAAAGGTATTAGTTGCATATAACTACAGATTAAACTTAAAATAAAAACAGCTGCTATATATTAATAAGATACCTGTTTATACTAATTCCATAGAACTATATGCAAATAATTGTAAAAATAACATAGACAATTAGTTATCAATAAGTATAAAGTTACCTAATCCTATAATTTTCAAGCTAATTATCCTATAGATACGAATTTTTGTGGTGAGTATGAGGCATGAGCAAATATGCTAAAATGTATAAATTGTTCTTATACAAGAGTATAACTATAGTATAAAATTAGAAATTCTGCTAAAAGAAGTATAAACATTTAAGATTAACTTATATAACACTTTTCTAAAGATATAACTATAATATTTAGATTTATAAATGAATAATTTTTGCTGGAAGTTATAAGAGAAAAAAGGGGAAGAAAATAATAAGAAAATTAGAATGATGTAGAAATGAGACTAATATGAAATTTTTTTAATGTAATTAATTTCTTTATTTGAAGGAAGTATTTTTGAAAAATAAAGATTATTAAAATAATATTTTTAAATTTAATTTAAAGTTAAAAACCAAATAAGAAAAACTTGAAATTAAAAAGAAGTAAATTTAATTTAAAGTTAAAAACTAAATAAGAAATACTTGAAATTAAAAGTAGTAAATTTAATTATTAAGCAAAAGTAAAGATTTATTACCTAAACGATGTATAAAGAAACTAAAAATTATAGTAAAATATTTATTTAATTAAAGAAAAAATTTACGTTTAATGAAAATTATTCGATTTCATGGATAACTAACCTGAAACTGCAAAGCATAGCATATCTTTTTGTAATGTTTCTACGATATCTTATTTTTAGCAATACCGTGATTCATTAAATAATTAGATTTTCTCTGTAAGGAAATTGACGAGATTCTGTGTTCTATTTTCAGGCATTTTTTGGATAGCTTTACTTAAATAATAGTCTCTAAAAGAAACTAATTTTTTTAATACTAAGTCATGGTTTTTAAAGAATTCTCCACAAATCGAGCCATCTCGGTTGAAGCAGCCTAATACAGGCCTAATAGCTTAGAATTCTTCAAAAGTCATATTATCTTGAGGAAACATTTTTTTAAATGCAATGAAAGTCTTAGATGGAATCCATGATCATGTTTCAACAATATGTTTGGTGTCGCTAAGTCTATCATTACTGTCGATATGAACCTTGCAAGTAAGTACTGGTATTCTAGCGTAGATTATTTCCTTTTGTTCGCTGGAAGTTTCAAATAACAGCTTAATATACAAGTTATAGTCTTCTGCCCCAACATAGTCAAAAACAAATCTTTATCTAAGAGTTTCCATTCTGATTAACTAAGCACAGCAAGATACGATATTGGCAAATATCATTCTAAACTTAAAAACTTCATGGTCATTTTACTCTAAAATTCCTTTATATCTAATTACTTCATTGTTTCGAACTATTGAAGCAAATCCAACAACTACGTCAATTTATGAGTTTCCTTCCATATATTCAACTAATTACTGCAATGCATCAGGGTAAATGGCATCGTCATCATCAAGAATAGTTAGATACTTTCCTGTTGCAACATGAAAACCAAAATTTTTAGCGAAGATTCCAGATCCTAAATTCTGAAGTAGTAAACTCAATTTTATGTTAGGAAATTTGGTATAAAAATCGAGAAATTAAAGCGTTTAGATATCGTCAGAACCATCATCCACTATAATCAATTCCCAATTACTAAATGTCTACTACAATATAGATTCAATGGCTCTTTTTAGATACAACCCTCTATTATGACTGCTCATTATTATTGAAACTAGAGGCTGTTTATCTGCGAAACTAAGAAATAAAAGTGAAAACATAACAAGGACAAAAAGAGGGCCAGTAGTTTCCATAATTATTAAATGATGGAAAAAATTTATAAAAATATGCTAAAAATGGGTTTGTTTTACTCGTTTCTACATATTATATCATTTTTTCAATTACTTTAACTATGCTCAGGCCAGCAAATCTAAACTCCTATGGTTTCTGTTATTATGGCAGTATACAATAGACCTGATTTTCTACAAGAGGCAATAAATTCTATACTCAAGCAGACTTATAGAAATTTTGAGTTTTTGATTATTGATGATGGGTCAAATAATACTTAAACAATCGCCATATTAAAGAATTCTGAGCGCATGGATATGAGAATAAAGCTTATATGGCTTGAAAAACATGAAGGACTGCCTTATGCTATGAATATCGCTTATTCTTTGGCATAAGGGAAGTATATTGCCAAAATGGATTCGGATGACATTTCTCTTCCAAGAAGATTAGAACGCCAAGTTAATTATTTGGAAAATAATGCAGAAATCAGTGTTTTAGTTCCTTTAGATATTAGAATAAACGAATTCGATGAAAAGGGATATTGGTGCAGAATATACGACAACGATAGAGCAATTAAATTTATTATGAACTTTGGAAATCCGATTAGAAATCCTGCAGTAATGATGAGAACGGAAGTGGGAAAGACTTTTCTTTACAACACTTCGGTTAGAGTTTATAGCGACTATATATATTGGCTGGAAATAGTTGAAAAGTCCTTTCAATTTCCTTATATGAATATTAAATTTGCTCAGATTCCTGAAGTTTTGTTTATGTATCGATGACATACCACAAACCTTTCTAAAAAAGTAAGTGATGAAGGTAATTTGTCAGTAGTTGCAAAAAAGCTCTAAGTTTTGAAATAGTTCATTCACAAAGACACAGAAAAACTCATCTAAGCTGATATAATAGAAGAGTTTGAGAGATTTTTTCACTGGGAGGCTAATGATAAGTCTCAAATAAAGTACCACAAAGAGATTAGAGAGATAGTGAACCAATTGGAATTATACTTCTTTCATTCTGAAAGCAATGAAAGCAATTAAACAAGAACTTAAACTTTTCGTTAAAGTGTTCAATTACAGCTGAAAGATAAAAACATTAAATTTGGATACCTTCAGAAAATTGCAAGCAGTATATACTTTAACTAAAAGAATTTGTTAGCGATTAACTTTATTTTTAACTAAATTAATACCATTCTTACTAAAATATGTTTTGAGGATCTATACTAATTTAAATGTCTTAAACAAAAAATTGGATCTTAATTTTTATCATAGCTATCGTAACCAGCGCTTATAGTTAACCTTCATCCCCATAGTCTTTAGTGTCTATAATTATGTCAAGCTATAATAGAGGTTAGCATTTAGTTGAAGCAATAGAATCCGTTAAAGCATAGAGTTACTCCAATTGGGAGCTTATAATTGTTGACGATGCCTCTGATGACTTAGCAACTATCAAAATTCTTTAACATTATAGTAACGATAGCAGAATAAATGTTCATAGGCTTTCTCATAATTATGGAGCTGGCATATTCGCTAAGAATTATGGAATATCTTAGTCAAAAGGAGAGTTTATTGCTATTATGGATGATGACGATATAAGTTACTCGTATAGATTGGAGATCAGCATCAAATATTTTATGGAATATCCTGAAGTTGATATTATAGGTTCACACTTAGACAAAATTGACGAAAACGGGAGTTTCATGCGTTAGTAAAAATCGCTTCCTTATTGACATGAACCATTTAAGCTAATGATGACTTCTTCCAATATTATATAACATTGTACAGTGATGGCCAGAATGGAAAGACTTAAAGATAAATTTTACTATAATTATATAGGAGCTGAGGACTATGATTTATGGCTTAGACTTTTGTTTCAAAGCAAAGATACGGAAGTAATTTTTGCAACAATGCCCGAACCCTTATGTATGTATAGAGTGCATTCAAAATAAATTACCCAAGACTAAAGTGCCATAGAAAGTTGATAATGGATTACTAGATAATAGCAGCTTTCTCTTTAGTAGATGTTTCCGTAAATATTTCCGAATCTTCCTGAGCCAAGTCTAATATAATGCTTACGAAACATTTTTGTTATGTATTCGTGGCAATTTTGCAATGAGTCTGATTTATTAGCATTGAAAGCTACACTACAAGAAATGACAGCTCATTACAGAAAAACAACAAATATGGATATTCACCGAAAAAAACCCATGATAGAGTACCTCCAGAAATTGCATCTACGAGCAGAGAGGTAACTATACTTTGCAGGAAAAAAAGAAAGAGATTCTAGATTTTCTTAGCTTTTCAGACACATAACTAATGATAATAATTAAAGCGACTTAAATTAGTCTTCTGATTTTTAGCGGGAAAGTTATAAAATCAAAAAAGATGACCTTTAAACGATTAAACACTATTTTAATTATAAGTAGCTAGCCTTTGTTACTATATCAAATTTAAATTTTGTAAGTACTATAAATTTAAATTTTTAAGTATGTTTTAAATAGAAAAGAAAGGTTCCTTCTCTCTTTTAAGTTAAAATGCTTCTTTCTGTCCCTTTCTTAAAGGCTTTCAGTTTATATGTAGATTGAAGAATTTGATGCTAGTGATTGCTAATATACAGTTAGGAGTAATATGTAGAAGTAAGAGGGTGACTTAAATTAAAGTTTGAAGTAAGGTAGATAAGAATCTAGTTCGCTTAAATATGTTTTCCCCTATAATTTTTGGTTGTTCTTGAAAATTATTTGTCACTATGACTTTGAAAGATTGATCGATATTCTTAGGCTCGAAGTACTTTCTTGGTGAGATTTGAATTTTAACTTATTGAAAATTAGTTTAGCATATGATCACGAAGAAACTGAAACAATTTGATTAGAAATTATTGTAGAAGGTACTCAAAGAGAAAATTTGAGTGAATCTATAGATTAGACTAAAGATTTAGTCATTTAATAGTAAGTTAATGCAAGTGTTAGTCGAAGGACTATAATATGTATCACATCTAAAATTAATAATTGCCATATAAATAAAATCATCAAGCTTTGTCTAGTAATTGATAGCAAGTTCGTTGATTGGTTTTCGAATACAAAATAAGTTCTGTCTATGAACTGAAATTAATAAAAAGAAGAAGGTTTTAGCTCTAAAAATTAGAATTTAACTTTATTTATAAACTAAAATTTAAAATAAAGAGATATCTCTTATCCTAAATGCTAGCTTTGCATTTGTAGTTTTTGATAAAGAATTCTTTATTTCTTATTTTGGTTGATTTATCATACAAATATGGTTAAGTGGTTAGCTTTTAAAAGCCTCTTGCTATTTAAACATATAAGCATATAATAGTTCACTATTATTAATCTAAACTAAAATTTTAATAAAGTATATACTTATGAGATAATTACAGAGTGTTAAAATAAAGAGCTAAGTAACTTTTAAAACACATCAAAATATACTATTTTGCACTAGCTTACTTTTAATAACCTTATATTAATTAGTTTATATCAAGAGGAACCATGTAAGCTATTTTTAATAATCTGCTTATTATTGATAAATATAGTTCTTAGTCTGCTTAAATTAGCCTAATTAAGATTATTATGATGCTAAGCACTAAGCTAGTAAGTTTAATTGCTATAAATCATTTAACTATCTAAGCTGTGAAGCTTGTTTATGCCTTTCTTTACTATTTTCACTTATTTGTGTTCATTATTTTTATGTATGCTGTTAGTCTTCTTTTAGAGAACTGGTATAAAAGGAACTTGCTAAATTTAGTAAAAAGCTCATGAGATATTAAATAATAACAGCATCTTAACTTATCAAGCACTTTCTAGTTTGCTAATGGATTTAGGAATTAGTTAATCTAAAGGACTAATAATCCTAGTTCTGGAAATAAAGCATTTAGTAATAATAAGGACTATAAGTATATAGTAATTAGTAAGCATTCATACTCTTTTATATGCTTTAATACACCAAATATAATATGCATCTTACTAAGAATCTGTGAATCAGCATCTCAAGTCCTGCATTATAGTAAGTCGTAGCGGTGTATAGGTTGTAGCTTGAAAGCTTTACCCATTTATTACCAGTTAGTAGAAGTACTAATAAGAACATTTCTTTTCAGCTTCCAACTAACAGATATTCAGACTAACTCTGCTAGTTACTGACTCTATATACTCATTTCCTCTGAGTTAAGCTAATAAAAATTCGTTCCAAAGAGTATAAGCAATTCGGTAGTAGCAGCAGTAAAAGCTATAAAAAGAAGAAGCCACTATGAAAATTTGTATTTAGTAGATAAAGAGGTAAAGAAGATTTCCCTACAGCTTAAATAATTAGATCTAAAAGGAAAATAAGAGAGCAGAAGAACAGGAAAGTCCATCACACTTTGTATAATAATACTTCATATCTACAAAATAAGATAATTGTAATAATAGTCACCAGACTTAGCCGCTATTCTTAATATGGAAAACTAGAAAAATCGATTTAGCTTGAACATGTAAATCAAAATCTTATATAAACGCAAAATCTTTAAGAAAAGTAATAGTAGTTAAAAGGCTAATAGCAACCAAAAATGCTGACATATCAACTTGCTTATTACCAGAAATTACTTAACTAAGGATAAATATTTTCCTCTTAGGAAGTAAAAAGAATTGTAATTACTACAGCAAACACTGAATTGATACAATTATCTGGAAATATTTTAGGGATCGAGCCTTATCATGCTATGCTAATACCCAATATAATTTAGCTCTGGCCAGATTAATAATAAGAAAATCAATAGTATAAAAATAGTAACTAGCAAAAATCACATTTAGGTGTGGATATGTTGGGTTGTGCTAATGTGAATGTAAAGCAACAGTTTGAAGTACTAAATCAAAATTAAGAGATAAAATTGAAAGGAAGGGCAATCCGTACAAATAAGATATGCTTTTACGAAATTAGATTAGGAGAGAACACTGTTACATAAATAGTTTAGCATGATTTCTAATATATTTAGCGATTTTAGCCAAATAAATAAATATTAAAAAGTAAACTGATTAATTAGCTAAAACTAGAAAGAAAATGGCTAAGAAACTAAGAATTAATAAAGAGGAGGCTTAAAATATTTAAAATCTAATTTCAAGAAAATGAGATTAAAGAAGAAACAATTTTGAGAGAAAGGAATGCTAAATCAGCAATATAACTTAAAAATTTGAGAATTTTATAATACAGGATTTATAAAGGTCAGAGTAAATAAAGCAAGAAATGGATATGAGACAAAATTGTTTAAAAAGATACGAAAAAGCAAAATAATTTTTTATAAAGTGGATAGCACGAGTCCTCGGCACTTCCAGATATTTGAAGAATAAATATCCATGTTCACAATTCTTCGACAAGGCATAAATCCAAATATATAAGTCCTGTCAAAAATTTGTAAAGGGTCAAAGTTGATGAGTCAAATATAATCCCCTAAGCAATAATTCATAAGAAGCCTGAGCAAAATTGGCTAAATCTTAACTTCAAAATAGATGATCATTTATAATGTCTCAACATTTGAACATTAATTATAACTTACAAAATTAAATAGCAAATGAATGGTTTGAGCCTTATTTAATCAGACTAAATTTGGAAAGATAGTAATCAAAGAATTTAAAAAGCATGCAACAAAATTATAGGAATAGTGAACTTTTTTCAGCAAAATGCAAGTATAGAAAGTAGCTTCTTTTAGGTTTCTTTTTCTCACCTATTACATCCAACTTTTTTAAATTTTTTGTGTACTTTCTGGATTTTCGTATCTATGGATTAGTTCGTTTAACTGACTTTTTTTCTATTTTCTTGCCACGACTATTTAGCCGTCGATTTAGGAATAAAAGCTTGTTTGTAATTTTTAGATGGAATAAAGAGTATGACTTTCCATTTGAGAAAACAACAAAAATAATGTATTTTTAGTATTATTTAAGCAGAGGGAGTGAACATATTGACGATTATAGAAAAAATGAATAACTTGCTTTTCATTTCAATGATACATCATGTTTCACACAAAAAATCCTTTTACTATAATAAAAATTCTAGAGATTATTCAAAGATACGAAAGATCCCTGAAGACAAGAATCTTACTTAAATATAATTCCTGCTAATATTTTAAATTAATACATATATTATAAATTATAACTTGAACAGATTTCAACATGTGTAGAACGAAATCATCAAAAATAAGGGAAAATAATATTTTCTCCTAAAAGTCATCGTATTATATAGAATCAAAGCTAGCATATCGATTCAAATTTGTTTAAAAGTTAGCTTCTCTTACTCCTTTGTTTTCATGAAATGTTATTTTATTTACTTCGTAAGTTTCAAAAGCTTATCTAAGTAATAATTTACATTACTGACTGAATTATTGATAGTAAATCAAACTTAGATTAAAATAAAGACTATCATTGCTTCCAGAACATATAATCAGAAAAAAATTCTTGGTTATTTAAAAAGAATAGTAATAGTCTAAGATTTAGAAGCAAAAGGTTTCTAATATAATTATAACTTGATACAAACTTTTCGAAAGATATAGGTAAATTTGGTATATTTTAAATGAATAATCTATATGGCTATAATAAGTTTTAAATGAGGCATATCAGCTAAAATATAATATAAGAACATAGTTTAAGAGATAGCTTCTTATAAGTGCTGAACTTAATTAAAGCTTGTATTTTTCGTTTTCTAAATGCTTTAAAATAATCCAGGTTTTTCGTTGTCGATTTTTTACCTTATCTTAAAAAATTTAGCTGCTTACTAAATTTTTTCCTCATTTACCTTAGTTAACTAATTTCTAAGTATCTTCTCCCTTCTTCCTTCTACTCTTAATCTCTTCATCAAAAAAAGCAAATTTCTTCTACTAAAGTAAGATGTATCTATTCAGTACACATTTATGGTAGAAAATAGGGTTATTATTAAATTATTAGTCTCTTTAAAGTTTGAACTACTTAATCTCTGCAGATCTTGATTAATTTTGATAGTTTAAGATAAATTTCGATCAAAATTTTTAAATTTTACCCTATAAATGGAATTAAGCTCTGAAAACCTAAAATACTTAGCTTCTAAAGTATTTTCTGATTAAGTGCAAAAGATAGTAAGATAATATCATTAAGTACTAGTATAGTTTGAATAAGTATTGGTAAGGCTTTTGATAGTGAGAAAATGAATTTAGGACAAATCTGCAGAAATGTTACCAAATTTTATTATTCGACACTAAGATTTTGGCATTAAACGTTTTTTGACTAATGAATTCACAGAACTTAAGGAAGTAAGAGATTTATATCCTCATTTTAACATAGAACAGATAGATAATGAAGTTAAATTTATTTAGAGAGAAGAGATTATAAAAGAGAAAGAACTATAAATAGCTAAGGCAATATGCGGAAGTGTAGTAAGAAAATATCCTAGAGTATAGAAAAATAGAAGAATTCAACTTCTTTTTATATTTTGACATGAAAGCCTTTCCACTTAGTTAAGCTAGGAATGTTTAAAATTTAATGGCTTTGACCCGATTCATTAAATTGTTCGCCTGAAATACTAGAAGCATATTCTCTATCTATGATATCTTTTAACTTTCAGATATTTGAAATCTGGTAAACTCTTAATAGAAAAAGAATGTTACAAAAAATCAAAATTGGAAGTTATTTCCGAAAGAGCTGCTTAAGTTCGTAAGCTTTAATAATATAGGATGAATTTGCAAATTTAGCTATATTTCTAAACGGTATATGTGAATATCTAATTGGTTGCTTAAAAATAAATCCAGGGTATAAAAATCCTAAAATCTACCTCTTAATATTAAGGATTCTTCTTTAAATCCTTAGAAAGTGTCTAATGAAAGCAACACAACAATCTAGAATAAAAAATTTCTTATTAGAAGGCCAAGCTTCGCTCAAAAGAATAAAAAGACAGATAATTCATCAGATGAAGAACAAAACCTTGAAGAGCTCGTATGGGAACTAAAAGTACCTCTAATAAAAGGAAAGATTGCGAACCATTAGTAATTTTTAGCAAGGTGAAACTCCCTAAGCCTTAGTTAGAGCGGTAAAGATTCGTCATGTTTTATGGTAAGATCTATTATACTTTCGATTATGTATTTAATATCAAGTTCTCTAATTCCTTGAATCACCTACGCATAGCTTTTGTGTTTTATTTCTTACTATCACTTTCCTTTAGGAGAGTTATAGGAAGTAAAAATTTTATTTTCTATTGAGTGGTAAAATTTAAGGAGATTTTCCGCGCTCTGCTTAGGAAGATGGAGATTAGTTTCATATCTGAATTTTAGAGAAACTTATTTATCGTATATTGAGGATTCGTTATTTCATGCAAAAATAAGAAGAAAGAGTTTTATTACCTTTAGGAATGATAAAGCGAAGCTAGCAAAATAAATTTAAACTGAGCTAAAGTTATAAAGCAGCATGACTTCATGCTCTATATATAAGAGCCTTCTCATAATTAAAATATGTAGAGTAAGTTAACTTGTCCTATAATAAGCTCTTACTTAAACTACTTATTATCATTAGTTAGTCAAGCTTCCTTTTAAAGCTATAAGATTATTTAATATTATTAAATTGGTTTTAGGGTAATAGGAAAAAAGAAAATTAAGTTCTCCTCTTATGACAGGGCAAAATAATCAGCCCAGGAATTAGAATAGTTAGACAGAAGAATAGAAAAAACATCTAACAAGCCTGTAGTTCTGCCTGTCTTTGAAAAAAGCGTTACATTGCTTATAAGCCCTAAGTCAAGTGGATTTAAAGTTATTTAATTTGTTTCTCAAGGATGGTAGCAGTTTGAAAATGAAATCCTGAATCAGTTGTAGAAAGTTAGCTTGCTTATATATGCATTGATAGAGAATAAAAAAGAAGTTAAGTTAGTCGAAATAAATAGCACAAACTAAGCCTCAATTTATAAGAGATGAAGTTATAGGAGAAGATAAAATCACTTAAAGGTACTGGACAAATCTATAAATTTTGGAGAAATTAAGTCTCAAAAAGCTTTAGTCGCTCCCTTTGAATCTGTGATAGTTAAGCTTAATTATTAGGATAATTAGCAAGTCAGAAGACTTATTTCTGAAAAGTCCTGAGAAGCTTAAAACGTAGCTTGCAGAAATGAAGGAATGTTTATCATACTGATGCTGATGTTTGAGATATTTGAATTGAAATTGAGGAAAGTTTAATGTTTAAAAAAATGCTTAAGCCGGCAAAAATTGACTAGGCTAATTCTAGCCTAACTAGAACAGCAAATTAGATCCTTATATGCTAAAGAATAGTATGCAACTATTATTCCAATGAAGTTGATACAAAATAAATTAAATTTTGAAGTATGAAAAATTAGATAATGTTCAACTAAAAGATACTCTAAAACATAATTTATAAAAATACTAATAGAGCTCACAACTAAATCAGTTAAATCTAGGTAATTAAACTAGATATCGTAGAAATCTGGTAAGAGACATCGAATAAAAGATCTTATTTTAAGAATAATCAGTAATTCTATGCTTGAACATAGAATATATGTTAGTGGACAAAAAATTGATGAGATAGATCTTAAAAAATGCAAAATCGGAGAAATATCTCCTAAGTAGTTTAAAACGCAAAATATCGAAACGGCAATATCTAAAAAGTAATTATCACATCGCTAATTGAACAGTCGAAATTAAAGGTTCATATAAAAAATGGTCTTTATTATTAAAATTAAAATACTATAAAAAAATTTGAAGCAATGGGTCAAAAAACTGTATGACAGAAAGTGCAACATAGAGAAACAGCCGAAGTAAGTAGCAAAATAGCGTTCAGTAAGCTACTAAGACAATAAATTTATAAATGTAAAGCAATTATAATTGAATTAAATATCTTTTATTAGCTTTAAGTAATTTTATTTCTATATCTGCAAGTATAATATTAAAAAAAGCTATAAACAATTATAGTGAATTATTTAAGGATGAATTATGGAAAGAGATCCAAATAATAAGCCTTTAGCTTAGAAAATATATTATGCTCAAGATGAGACAACAGAACATACTCAAACGAAATTATAGCTTAATTAGAAAAACAGAGTTAAAGATTTAGTTTGAACAGGTAAAATATCTAATGAAGAAAGAGCTAATTATATATAGCCTAGATTAAGTTGACTGTTTAATAAATGGAAATTAAAAAATTAAGCCAAGAGAATAGAAGCTAAAAGATTAATGTTTTAACCCTAAATATCTACTAAAGATTCATAAAATAGCGGAGTAAAAATAAAGATATAGAAGAAGATATTTAAGAAATCTAATAATTTTTAAAGAAGAAATAAATATTTTTTGTACTAGCAAAGCTAAAAGAATAGTTTTAGTATTCAGGATTAGAGTAGTAATAAGAGAATTCAATTAGTAGCAAAAATATAAAAAGATATTCAATAATTAGAATGATTGCTAAGACAAAAATACTAGATAGAAGATATTCTTCGCGGAAATTCAAAGTAATAAATTAATCATTATAATAGAGCAAAAGATTCTGATCATTCTGCGTAATAACAACCTCAAAATTAGTAAAGTATGAGAAAAACGAAATATTCAAAAAGAACGAGATAACTTAAGCAAATAAATAGATTAAAGGAATTTTTAAGAAGACTTTATTGAGATGGTATAGAAGTTGAGAAAAATGTTCAAGATTAATTTAAAGAAGTTGAGATACAATTATTAATTATTTTAGCAGAATATGTTTTAGTTAATAGCATAAAAAAGTTTTATAAAGCTAATAAATTAAATCTCTAATTCTATTTTGCTTAGTATATTATCAATTGTATAAGTTAGAACTCAATAAGTCTGAATATATTTTAATTATTTGACTTCAATAGTTTCTTAATAATAATACGCGTTTTAATTATATTCATTTGAACATATAGCTTTTATAAAATGTAATAATGTTTTTATGGATTTTTTAATACTAAAGATTTAGTTAATTAATAGTCAAGATAGGAATTAGCTCTAAACCCGGAAATGTAGCAGATTTAAGGAAAAATATTTTTAGACAGAGTAGATTGCGAGGGAAATTTAAAATAATAGAAACAGTAAGCCTGAACAATACTAAACACTCAATGATACTTTGAAGTAAAAGCAATCTATAAAAAACATATTTCCTACCGAAGAGTAATGATATGCTGTAAGTTGCCAGAAATTGAAAGTACTAAGTTGCTACTAATTTAAGCAAAAGTAAAGATAATAATAGAAAATTAATGGGAAGATATATTTAAAATTTACTGCAATTAAGAAGATTTGCTTTACTGGAAATAATACTTCAAATAAATAAAGAATCTTCCTATATCTGAAAGGCAGCTAATAATTTCAATTAAAAATTATTGGAATTTGACCAAAGGAAAAAATAATGAAAAATAAATCTTAAATCATTGAGATCATAGTGAAGATTCAATAAAATTTGAGGTGAATACTTATTTTTAAACAATAAATTTATATGTGATAAACTCATTACAATAATAATTATGTAATATTATCTTAAATTTGATTTTTCTTTCTCTATAATTAAAATATATACTTTATTATAATTACATTTTGATATTTATTCTTTAATTAAAATAATTCTTCTTTAGCTTTTTTTAGATAATCTCAGTTTTTTTTAATAAATTAAATAATTAAAAATAGTTTTGCAGTTGTTCATAGCCGCTGCTCAAAGAAGTTTATAAATTTGTGAGAAAGTCGTTCTTGAATATCATAAAGTTTTCTTCTTTAAGGTCCTGTTTAATATAATCACAGCAGTTGTTAATTTTCTTTTCTTCTATAGATTTTTTCTTGACTGCAATAAAGTTGCTCTTTTTTTCTTTTATCCTAGATTCAATAATGTTTTTTAAATTTTAAGAATTTTCAGCAATTTCTATATAAATTTTATTAGCTATTACAGTAGTAGCAATGTTTCCTTTTCCTTATTTCCATTTTTCATTATTATTATTCATTGCTTTCTTTTTTTATTTTCATGCTTTTAAGTTGGGAGTTAAGGTTTTAACTTTGAAGAATGTTTTCAAGCTGTTAATTTTAGTCCTATATCCTTTAGACTTGAGAGCTTGTCTGGCTCAGCTGTTCACGCTGATAGTTTTAGAGTGCGCTGATTTCTCTTTCCTGGTTGTTCAGTCTTAGGTCAATAGAATCTTAGAATCCTCCAGTCACTAATTTTTCAGTTCTTTTTAAAGAAATAATTTTATATGTTAATTCTAATTATATTTTTATTTTATTTTAGTTGTTATATAAATGGCGTGCAGTATAAAATAAGAATAAGAAAGTGATAAGTTAAATTAAGCGTCATAAAAATGAAAAATGATGAAAAACTGATATAAATTCAAGAGAGAGAATAAAATATCTGAAAAAGAAGTATTTGAAAAAAACTCAGTATAAATAGACGAAAAATGCAGTACTGCAAGGAAAATAATAATATATGACAACAATACTGACCTTGATAAAACTTATGATAAGAGAATAATATAGAAAAGGGAATATGCTAAATTATCTGCGAATAACTGAAACTGGAGTGTATAAATAGAAAATGTAGGAAGACTAACAGATAAATCTTAGTAAAAAATTTTCGCATAAAAAATGGTATGGCATTTATCCACGTAATGTTTCAAGTAAAAAAGTTTCTAGTCATATTTAGAAGCTATAGATACACTGAGAAGATTAAAGAACTGACAATATGATATGAATTTACAGGCTTTGGAAAAATGATGAACAAGCAAGTTATAAGATTTTATGTTCCAGAAAAACCAGAGGAATACAACTTTGAAACCTATTGATTAATAAATACTTCTACAATCTCTAATTTGTAAAAATAAAGCAATGATAATGTCACATTAATATTTTATTATTATTAAAATATCAGAAAAAATTAGCAAATATTTCTTTCAAAAAAAAGAAGCATAAGGTTAATTTAAAAATCAGAAAATAACACTCAATACTGAGACTACCATTGAAACGGAGCACTGAAGTAAGTTAAAGCTGTATTACAATAAGAGAACTCTGATCTTTCTGAGGTTGAATAATTGAGAATATAACATTTATTTAAATAGAACTAAATTCGCAAGAATTAAAAAAAGGGAAAGCAAACAAAAGAAAATTGAAGCAAAGAAAGATAGGAAACTTGTACAAAAAAAATATAATGTAAAATAAAGAACTTACTAACCCTGATTCTCCTCAATTAGCAAAGGAAAACGCCTTTAAGGGAATACTGAGGAACAAGAATTTGATACAATCGAATCGTTAAATAATCAAATTTGACTTAAAAAGAAAAATGTCTAAAAGCAGGATGAGATAATATTTAATTTCGCGGAAAAGATAAGAGAAATCCTAAATACAAATCAAGGGCGGAAAGAAGCTGCTTAAGAAACCAACGGATACAAAGTCAAGTAGTTACTAAATAACAACTCTGACTATAATCTTAATCTAGATCGGACAAAGTTGACATAATGGACATTGAATTAGATTAATAAACATAGAAAAATAAAATTAATAAAAATAATAATAATAATAGAACCTAATAAATATAATAGAAAAGATAGAGAATCACTTATACCCAGAATTCAAGTCTAAAATCATCAAAAATAGAAGATGCTGATTCTGTCACTCAAAGAACCATTTACTGGAAACTTGCTAAAGCTTTAAGCAGCTAAAGAGAAAGGAAGAATAAATAACGTGAATAGAACTTACAAGGTTATATGTAATTCCTGATGGAGTATTAAAGAAGAAGATTTTCAACGGATCAAGGAGATTATCATAATGACTACTTTCATGTCAATAAGGAAGCGATTTTTACTAACGCATGAAACTCCCGTTTTCGTCAATTTTGTCTAAGTGTGAACCTATAATATCAACTTCAGGATGTTCCATAAAATATTTGATGCTGATCTCCAATCTATACGAGTAACTTATATCGTCATCATCCATAATAGCAATAAACTCTCCTTTTGACTAAGATATTCCATAATTCTTAGCGAATATGCCAGCTCCATAATTATGAGAAAGCCTATGAACATTTATTCTGCTATCGTTACTATAATGTTAAAGAATTTTGATAGTTGCTAAGTCATCAGAGGCATCGTCAACAATTATAAGCTCCCAATTGGAGTAACTCTATGCTTTAACGGATTCTATTGCTTCAACTAAATGCTAACCTCTATTATAGCTTGACATAATTATAGACACTAAAGGCTATGGGGATGAAGGTTAACTATAAGCATTGGTTACGATAGCTATGGTAAAAATTAAGATCCAATTTTTTGTTTAAGACATTTAAATTAGTATAGATCCTCAAAACATATTTTAGTAAGAATGATATTAATTTATTTAAAAATAAAGTTAATCGCTAACAAATTCTTTAAGTTAAGTATATACTGCTTGCAATTTTCTGAAGGTATCCCAAATTTAATGTTTTTATCTTTCAGCTGTAATTGAACACTTTAACGAAAAGTTTAAGTTCTTGTTTAATTGCTTTCATTGCTTTCAGAATGAAAGAAGTATAATTCCAATTGGTTCACTATCTCTCTAATCTCTTTGTGGTACTTTATTTGAGACTTATCATTAGCCTCCCAGTGAAAAAATCTCTCAAACTCTTCTATTATATCAACTTAGATGAGTTTTTCTGTGTCTTTGTGAATGAATTATTTCAAAACTTAGAGCTTTTTTGCAACTACTGACAAATTACCTTCATCACTTACTTTTTTAGAAAGGTTTGTGGTATGTCATCGATACATAAACAAAACTTCAGGAATCTGAGCAAATTTAATATTCATATAAGGAAATTGAAAGGACTTTTCAACTATTTCCAGCCAATATATATAGTCCCTATAAACTCTAACCGAAGTGTTGTAAAGAAAAGTCTTTCCCACTTCCGTTCTCATCATTACTGCAGGATTTCTAATCGGATTTCCAAAGTTCATAATAAATTTAATTGCTCTATCGTTGTCGTATATTCTGCACCAATATCCCTTTTCATCGAATTCGTTTATTCTAATATCTAAAGGAACTAAAACACTGATTTCTGCATTATTTTCCAAGTAATTAACTTGGCGTTCTAATCTTCTTGGAAGAGAAATGTCATCCGAATCCATTTTGGCAATATACTTCCCTTATGCCAAAGAATAAGCGATATTCATAGCATAAGGCAGTCCTTCATGTTTTTCAAGCCATATAAGCTTTATTCTCATATCCATGCACTCAGAATTCTTTAATATGGCGATTGTTTAAGTATTATTTGACCCATCATCAATAATCAAAAACTCAAAATTTCTATAAGTCTGCTTGAGTATAGAATTTATTGCCTCTTGTAGAAAATCAGGTCTATTGTATACTGCCATAACAACAGAAACCATAGGAGTTTAGATTGGCTGGCCTGAGCATAGTTAAAGTAATTGAAAAAATGATGTAATATGTAGAAACGAGTAAAACAAACCCATTTTTAACATATTTTTATAAATTTTTTCCATCATTTAATAATTATGGAAACTACTGGCTCTCTTTTTGTCCTTGTTATGTTTTCACTTTTATTTCTTAGTTTCGCAGATAAACAGCCTCTAGTTTCAATAATAATGAGCAGTCATAATAGAGGGTTGTATCTAAAAAGAGCCATTGAATCTATATTGTAGTAGACATTTAGTAATTGGGAATTGATTATAGTGGATGATGGTTCTGACGATATCTAAACGCTTTAATTTCTCGATTTTTATACCAAATTTCCTAACATAAAATTGAGTTTACTACTTCAGAATTTCGGATCTGGAATCTACGCTAAAAATTTTGGTTTTCATGTTGCAACGGGAAAGTATCTAACTATTCTTGATGATGACGATGCCATTTACCCTGATGCATTGCAGTAATTAGTTGAATATATGGAAGGAAACTCATAAATTGACGTAGTTGTTGGATTTGCTTCAATAGTTCGAAACAATGAAGTAATTAGATATAAAGGAATTTTAGAGTAAAATGACCATGAAGTTTTTAAGTTTAGAATGATATTTGCCAATATCGTATCTTGCTGTGCTTAGCTAATCAGAATGGAAACTCTTAGAGAAAGATTTGTTTTTGACTATGTTGGGGCAGAAGACTATAACTTGTATATTAAACTGTTATTTGAAACTTCCAGCGAACAAAAAGAAATAATCTACGCTAGAATACCAGTACTTACTTGCAAGGTTCATATCGACAGTAATGATAGACTTAGCGACACCAAACATATTGTTGAAACATGATCATGGATTCCATCTAAGACTTTCATTGCATTTAAAAAAATGTTTCCTCAAGATAATATGACTTTTGAAGAATTCTAAGCTATTAGGCCTGTATTAGGCTGCTTCAACCGAGATGGCTCGATTTGTGGAGAATTCTTTAAAAACCATGACTTAGTATTAAAAAAATTAGTTTCTTTTAGAGACTATTATTTAAGTAAAGCTATCCAAAAAATGCCTGAAAATAGAACACAGAATCTTGTCAATTTCCTTACAGAGAAAATCCAATTATTTAATGAATCGCGGTATTGCTAAAAATAAGATATCGTAGAAACATTTCAAAAAGATATGCTATGCTTTGCAGTTTCAGGTTAGTTATCCATGAAATCGAATGATTTTCATTAAACTTAAATTTTATTCTTTAATTAAATAAATATTTTACTATAATTTTTAGTTTCTTTATATATCATTTAGCTAATAAATCTTTACTTTTGCTTAATAATTAAATTTACTTCTTTTTAATTTCAAGTTTTTCTTATTTGGTTTTTAACTTTAAATTCTAAATAACGATATTTATGTCTTTATTCTTCATAAATGCTTCCTTCAAATAAGGAAATTAATTATATTTAAAAGTTTCATATTACTCTCATTTCTACATTCTAATTTTCTTATTACTTTCTTCCTCTTTTTTAATCTTTTCTCTATTTCTTGCATCCAATATCTTTAAACTCTTACGTCCATCAAAATGTTTTGTTTAAAAATCTAAATATTTTAATTAAGTCTTGGAAAGAGCCTTTTAAGCTTAACCATATATAATTAGACACCATTTGTCTTAGTTTTCAATCTTAAATTATATTTATTCCCTAAAAATAGAGCAATTCATACATTTTAGAATATATAAGCATATTTCATACTCGCCACAAAAGTATTATCATTAGGATAATGAGGTTGGAAAATAAGGAATTGATCTCTAATTTTACACAAACTGATATCTCTTCGCTATTTTATTTTAACTTATTGTGAGCAATTTCAAGAAAGTAAAACAAGCAATCTACTAAGTATAAATGACAGCAGTTTTCATTTATTTAAATCCCTAACAGCAGCTATGTAGAAACTATGCTAAACTTTTACTCTTATATATCTTACCATTTCTTAACCTTTTTATGATATAATTATCAGCAAGTCAATATAATAAAGTGGATAGCTGATAAACTTACTTGTAACTTACAAATTTCTTTTTATTTTGAATGAAAGAAAATTCATGATAAGGGAAAAATTATGCATTCTTATCTTATTTTGAAGTAGAAGCTGGATAATCTAAGAGATATATTTTGTGTAAAGACGACAAATTCTAATGAATGTAACATGATAGTTAAAAGATCCTAAACTTGTATAAGAACCTCTTGAAATAAATCTTATATTGTTTCTATTCAAGCAAAACTCCAATTATTTTATTATGGATATTTAAAGAGGCTAGTTCACTCTATATTCCACCTTAGGAAGTTTAGAAAAGCTGGATAAAGTTTTAAAATATAAGCATTTTATTTTTGTAATTTAGCAGTAAAGAAATAGCTTCTAATTGAAAACAATAACTAGTTTATTTTAATATCTCAAGTAACGAAAAAAATTTAATATATAATTAAATTTTTTATTTAGACATAAGATTTCGAAGTTATATGTGAAGCAAAACTAAGGGTTTTAGAAAGAAAATGAATTTAATTAATAGTTGTAAGGAATAGTTTTAAGTTCTCTTAATAGTACACTTAAAGTATTATCTTCTTGCTGGAAAAATTTAACAAAACTAAAGTTAGCATTGTAAATTCGAAGAAATAGTTCTTAATCTGAGAGAATTCTAATTTTTAGAATTGTTAACTCATCATTAAAATTATCAAAATTGCGACTTCTCTAATACTTGACATTTTATTTTATCTTAGTTCATAAATTTATTCTGCATGTAGCAGAATACTGGTCTATGGAAGCTTTTGCTTTTATCTCAAATATATGCTTGTAGCTTTACTATCTTATCATACCATCAAATAAAAATTAATTTTTAAATATTAATTTATCGCTAAATTTTATATTCTAGTCGCTTAATATCTGTTGTGAGAAATTGCTCTTGCTTGCTTCAACAATAGGAAGATAAACATTTATTGGCACGTTTTTAAATTAAGGGTTTCAAATTTAAATATTTCACGAATAATACCCTTTCCTTCCTAAATCTCCAAGAAGTAATACACATCCTTTCTTTTAATAATCTAAAAGTTATAAATTTCAATCTTTAAACTTTCTTTGTAAATTCCATTTTCTTTCATTAACAACCTTCAGTTTTAACTCTCTTAAATGCAAGTAAATTTGAACAATTGTCTCTTAAAATCAATTATATTATAATCATATTATCAGGTTGAATTAGCAACTTTAATATTTATTATTTTCTTCAATCCTTTATTTTATATAATTTACCTTTCTTTCAAAGATATTATTTTTAACCACAGTGATTTCACTTACAATATATTTACTTTTTATTTAGTATCTTGATCTTCAATTTTATATTCACGTAATAATTCTAAGAGTTTGCTGAAATTTTAATAGCTCTGCTTTAAACTTTGGGTTTTTATTATATTTTTGAGTAAAAATGCCAAGTCGGATTCAGAAATTTTTATAACGATCGTTTTTAATTCTGTCAAATTTTGTGAAAATCCTCTTACATAGAATGAATTCCTTCATAGTAGTTCTATTAGTCTGAAAAGATAATAAATGTCCATTTGCTCCAAGCTATTTATTTATTTACTTTCCATTATTTTCTTTTCTCTTAGCCGCTAATTAAGAAAATCATTTGATTTATCCTGTTTGTAACTTTTTAACTTTTTAACTCTTTGCAATCTAGTTTCCTATA
Source organism: Loxodes magnus (assembly GCA_946699065.1). Lineage (NCBI taxonomy): Eukaryota > Ciliophora > Karyorelictea > Loxodida > Loxodidae > Loxodes > Loxodes magnus. Next base: position 25,745 of record CAMPDV010001555.1, read on the forward strand.
AAAATATATATAGGAGATCAGCCAAATTTTCTACAGTGGCTTCCTTAAATAATGAAGATTAAATAGCTTCCTTTTTATTAAATTGCAAGTAGAGTGTTAATTCGAGGCAGCTATAGTGTAGTTCTCAATTTTTACAAATGGCTCTTTTTCATTTCGAACCATCTTTAATAAAGGATTTCCATTGAAGGTTTATAAGTCTTCTGGTATTCTAAGAAAGATACCTGTTAAAGATTAATTCTATTCTAGACTTTTCGCGTTAGTTTAAGGAAAGTTAGCTTTTTAGTGTAATGCCTATATGAACAGCATTTAGATGCTTAGGTTATTAAATGAAATATACTTGAAGCTGGGATTCTTCACCATTGGTTTATTATCTATTTAAGTTAGATTAATCCTACTAACTATAAAAGGAAAACTAAATACTACTAATTTAATGTCTTAAAGTAATGCTAATTAATTAACAATGCCAAGGTACTAATTTAGCATATCAAACAGACATAAATTAAATTGCCCGCTACATCTGTTAACTCTATAGATAGGATGTTAGTTGCAAGAGCTAACATGCTATTTTTCAAAAAGCAGTTTCTTGTTTTCTCTTGTAAAAATTACATATAAAGCAGTTAAGTTTAGCTATCCTTTAATAATATCAACACTTAAGCATGAAACTGATTTGTTATGCTAATGAGTTATTATAATTTTGTAAAAATGTTCCTTTAAATTAGACAGTTGGATTAAGTTTATTCATAACTTACTCCTCTAATATTAGTTTGAGATATTGATAATAATCCATGAGTTAGATGGTTAAAAATAAAGTATTTATTATCTCAAGCTTATTATAAATATTTTCTTTATTTGATTCTATTTTTTTTCTCTCTTAATCTTAGATTTTAGCTTAAAGGCAAAATTTTCTAAATTAAGTTTTAATATTTTTGCTCTTTGGTTTAAATTAATCCAAATATCGTACTTTATCAAACGCTAAGAGTATTTATAAACTTCTTACGAATGAGGAGGAAAATAAGGTTGATTTTTTCATCAAACAAATATATAGCCTATTCTCTCTTATTAGTATAAATGGCTTTCTCAAATGTTATTTAAAATTTACAATCTTTAAATAAACTAGCCACATATTAAACATTTACATTCGTTATTCTAGTTCTTCTAAGTTTAATTCTCATATCTTATTAGTTTCCTTACCACTATTTGTGTGCTAATATTTTAAAAGGGAAGAATATTAAATCAGGGATTACCATGATTAATCAGAAATTTTACTCTAATAATAGTTTATAAACAGATATAGTTATCATTATTTCTTCCATTTAGCAATATCTTTAAATATGCTTATGTTAAGCTTATAAATATCGAAATAAATAGAACTTCTAGATATCTTAGTCTCTTACTAAATTCTTAATATTAAATAAACTAAAGATTATCAACTACTTTATCAGCTAGATAATATCAATGCGCTAATTATATTAGATGTTATTTGTTATTTTCCTTTTATTTCAGTTAGAAGTTAGGATAGTAGAAGCTAATCTATTTGAATAACTTTTTATAATGCCTATAATATGTAATTATTGGTAAACTATAGATGCTTCATATTCTTTAAATAATTAACTCTTTGTCTGTATTGCTTTTACAACTTCTCTTTATCATAAATTTTAACTTCTCTTGAAATGTCAAATTAAAATAGCTTTCTATTCATCACAAGCCTGATGTAAAACTTTTACGATGAATTGCTTCTTTAAAACTCTATTCTTTTCATTATTCAAACTAGAAAGATATCCAAAATCTCTATATTGAAGTATCGTTATCATTTAAATTTTTGCTCTCGTATAAAAATAAAAAGAAACTTTAGCTTCACTTATAGAAAAATAGCAAAACAATTAACTATTTGCAATTGTACTTATCTATAAGTTTATTTAATTATCTCCCTTTTAAATTTATCTTGTTTCAGAGCAAGCGAAAGATATTATCACTTAATAGGAGACAAAAGGTTATTTTTCTGTCATTAATAACTTTGCTAGTCCTAAGCAGTTTTTTTGGAAAATGCTTTTCTATTAATTTTAGAGAATTTTAAAATTTAGCTTTACTAATCATTATTCAATAATTTTTAGACAAGAAAAGCCAAAATTAAATATATAGCGTTTTTGTAGGTATTATAATCTCTTTCCTACCAACTTCTAGGATGCTCATGAGATTATATCTAAAAGTTTACAAATCTATATAAAATTTCTCGTTGCTATGCATTGATTTTTTATTTCTTCTTTCGCCTAAATAATACTTGATATCTGTTTTCTTGTAAGCGTCTGGTAGTTTTTTGCATTATAGTCTTTCTCTTTTTATTTTTAGTTGTTGTCTCTCTTTTTTCTCCAACTTCTTCTAGTAATTTCAGTGCTCTTATTTGAAGATGTGAAATTACTAATTTTAGGAGGTTTCTAATATTTAGTTATATTGAAAAATAGAAATATGGTATACATTAATAGTCTAGAAGCTTCTGCATTTGCTTATTTATTTTCCTTCTATAAAGCAATCTTAATGAAAGAAGATAAATTCAGTATTAAAAATGCTTGATATACTTTAATAGTTTATAAAGCAAAAGCATTTAATAAAGATATGAAGACAATTCTTATCTCGCTTCTTTTAATGGTAAAGGATAATTAACTTCTAGAGTTGTAAGTTGTCTCATATTTTAAATAACTAATTTTATAATTCAGAGATAATGAGATGTATGAATGGCAAGACTAATTTGGAAGATTTCAAGGAAGGGGAAAGGAAATCGTTGCAATTAGAGATTTAGATTTATAGAAAAGTAAAGCATGCATATAAAATTGGAGACTAACAAGGAAACAAAATATAGATAGAACAGAAAAATTATTTTGATAAATAAGGTAAATAATTAGATTTATCCTCAATGACAATGAAAGATGATAAAGACTGAAAAGATATTTTTTATTATTTAATCTAAATAAATCAAAAAGACAAAAAAGGACAAAAATAATTCGCACTAGAGATTCAATAAGGTAGTCTATAAGTCAATCTCATAAAATAAGCAGCAGATTTGAAAAAGTTAGCAGGATTATTATTAAATTACTCATAATTTATGCTTTTTACTTATCTTTAGTTTTTCTCTATTGAATCTATTGCTAAAAATATTCTTAAGACAAGAAAAAATAAAAACGAGAGAATACTAAAAACCTTTAATTAAAATGAAGAGGCTTAATTTGTTCTTAGCATTAAATCACAAAGATAATGATAGGTAGTTTCCTTATTCTTTAGCATAAAATTATATTATTGAAGCACTAAAAGAAAAAAAGAAGAAAGATAAATAAGGTTTAAGAAGTCATTTATAAGTAGTTTATCTACAAAGGTTTAGATGAATAGAACTTATTATTTTACAGTTTTGATTCTTACTTTTATACTATTAATTAACTAAAGCTTTACTATCTAAAAATCCATAAAACATTATTACATCTTATCAAAGCTATATGTTCAAATTAATATAATTAAAATGGGTAAGATTATTAAAAAGCTATTTAAGTCAAATTACTAAAGTTTATTCAGACTTATTGAATTCTAAAGTATACAATTTTGGAAAAGTGATAATATATTAAGCTAATAAAATTAGAGATTAAATTTAATAGTTTTATAAAGTTTGTTTTATGCTATTAATTAAAATACTCTGCTAAAATAGATAATAGTAGTATCTCCACTTCTTTAATTAATCTTGTACTATTTTCTCATCTTCTACACTATCTCAATAGATTCTTCCAAAAAACTCCTGTATTCTATTTATTTACTAAGTTATATCGTACTCTTTTGAATATTTCGTTTTCCTCACCCTTTACAAATTTTGAGCCTGTTAATTACGTAGAATGATCAGAATCTTTTATTTTATTATAATGAGTACTTTCTACTTTGAATTTTCAATGATGGATTTCTTCTTTCTAGTCAGTTTGTCTTATTAATTGTTCTTATTATTGAGAATATATTACTTTTGCTGTTACTTTAATTCTCTTACTTACTGCTCTAATTCTGAATGTTAAAACTTGTCTTTTAACTGTTCTAGTTTAATTATCTTTATTTTTCTTTAAAATATATTAGATATCTTAAATCTCTTTTTCTATTGCTTTATTTATACATCGCTATTTTATGATTCTTTAGTGGATATTTAGGGTTAAAAAATTAACTTTTAGCATTTATTCTCTTGGCTTAATTTTTTAATTTCTAATGATAAACAATTAACTACGTCTGGGCTATATATAATTGGCTCTTTCTTCCATGGATATTTTACCTGTTCAAACTAAATCTTAAACTCTGTTTTTCTAATTAAGCTATAATTTCATTAGACTATGTTCTATTGTCTCACCTTGAGCAGTAATATATTTTCTAAGCTGAATGTTTATCTTTAATCCTCTTTCCATAATTCAGCCTTTAATAATTTACTATAATTATCTATAGCTTATTTAAATATTAGCTTGTAGATTAAAAGATAAAATTACTTAAAGCTATCAAAAGATATTTAATTCATTTATAATCACTTTACATTTACAATTTTATTGTCTTAGTAACTTATTGAATGCTATAGTGCTACTTATTTCGGCTTTTTCTCTATGTTGCACTTTCTGTCATACAGTTTTTTGACCCATTGCTTCAAATTCTTTTATAGTATTTTAATTTTAATAATAAAGACCATTCTTTATATGAACCTTTTATTTAGACTGTTCAATTGGCGATGTAATAATTACTTTTTAGATATTCCCGTTTCGATACTTTGCGTTTTAAACTACTCAGGAGATATTTCTTATTTGTTGCATTTTTTAAACTCTATCTCATCAATTTTTTGTCTAATAGCATATACTCGATGTTAAAGAGTAGAATTACTGACTATTCTTAAAATAAGAACTTTTATTAGATGTATCTTACTAGCTTTCTACGATATCTAGTCTAATTACCTAGATTTAACTGATATAGTTGTAAGCTCTATTAGTATTTTTATAAGCTATATTTTAAAGTATCTTTTAGTAGAGCACTTTCTAGTTTTTCATACTTTCTTAATCTATTTTGTGTCAACTTCCATGGAAAAATAGTTGCATACTATTCTTTAGCATATAAGGATCTGATTTGCTGTTCAAGTTAGGCTAGAATTAGCCTAGTCAATTTTTGCTGGCTTAAGCATTTTTTTAAACACTAAGCTTTCCTCAATTTCAATTCAAATATCTCAAACATCAGCATCCGTATGATAACCATTCCTTCATTTCTGCAAGCTACGTTTTAAGCTTCTCAGGACTTTTCAGAAATAAGTCTTCTGACTTGCTAATTATCCTAATAATTAAACTTAACTATCACAGATTCAAAGGGAGCGACTAAAGCTTTTTGGGACTTACTTTCTCCAAAATTTATAGATTTCTCCAGTACCTTTAAGTGATTTTATCTTCTCCTATAACTTCATCTCGTATAAATTGAGGCTTAGTTTGCGCTATTTATTTCGACTAACTTAACTTCTTTTTTATTCTCTATCAATGCATATATAAGCAAACTAACTTTTTTACAGTGGTTAAGGATTTCATTTCCAACTGCTCCTACCCTTGACACACGAACTAAATAACTTTAAATCCGCCTGACTTAGTGTTTTTAAGCAATGTAACGCTTTTTTCAAAGACAGGTAGAACTTAAGGCTTATTAGATGCTTTTTTCTATTCTTCTGTCTAACTATTCTAATTCCTGAGCTGATTATTTTGCCCTGTCATAAGAGGAGAACTTAATTTTCTTTTTCCTATTACTCTAAATTTAATAATATTAAATAATCTTATAGCTTTAAAGGGTAGCTTGATTAAACTATGATAAATAAGAAGTTTAAGGCAAGAGCTTATTATAGGAAAAGTTAACTTACTCTACACATTTTAATTATGAGAAGGCTCTTTTAGATATGTAGTAATGCTGCTTTATAACTTTAGTTCAGCTTAAATTTATTTTAGCTTGCTTCGCTTTCTCAAGGTAATAGAACTTTTACTTCTTATTCTTCTTGCATGAAAGATCAAATCCTCAATATACGATAAATAAATCTAGCTAAAATTCAGATATGAAACTAATCTCCATCTTCCTAAACCAGAGCTCGGAAAATCTCATTGAATTTTACCACTAAATAGAAAATAAAATTTGTACTTTCTAAGACTCTTTTAAAGGAAAGTGATATAAGAAATAAAACATAAAGCTATGCGTAGGTGATTCAAGGAGTTAAAGAACTTGATATTAAATAGAGGATCTAAAGTATAATTATTATTGTTTTTTTCTTCTCTGCACTATAAATAAAGATCTTACCATTTTGAATCTTTACCGCTCTAGTTAAGGCTTAGGGAATTTCACCTTTCTGAAAATTACTGCTGGCTCGCAATCTTTCCTTTTATTAGAAGTACTTTTAGTTCCCATATGAGCTCTTCAAGGTTTTGTTCTTCATCTGATGAATTATCTCTCTTTTATCCTTTTGAGCAAAGCTTGGCCTTCTAATAAGAAATGGTTTATTCTAGACTGCTGTGTTGCTTTCGTTAAACTCTTTCTAAGGAATCCTTGATATTAAGAGGTAGGTTATAAGGACTTTTATATCCTGAATTTGTTTTAAAGAAGCCAATTAGACATTCACATGTACCGCTAAGAAATATCGCTAATTTTACAGATTCATCCTATATTGTTAAAGCTTACGAGCTTAAACAGCTCTTTTGGAAAAAATAGCTACCAATTTTGATTTTTTGTAGCATTCTTTTTCTATTAAGAGTTTTATCGGATTTCAAGCATCTGAAAGCTAAAAGGTAGCATTGATAGATAATATGTTTTTAGTATTTTAGTCGAGCAATTTAATGAAATTTGGTCGAAACCATTAAATTTGAGACATTCGTAGCTTAACTAAGTGTAAAGTCTTCCATGTCTAAAATATACAAAGAAGTTTAATTGTTTCATTTTGCTATACCTAATATATTTTCTTTCTGCACTTCCAAATATCATCTTAGCAATCCATCAAATAGTTCTTTCTCTTTTATTGTCTCTTCTCTCTAAATAAATTTACCTTCATTATCTATTATGCCAAAATGATATAAATCTCTTACTTCCTTAAGTTCTGTGAATTCATTAGTCAATCAACGTTTAGTGCCAAAATCTTAGTGTCATAAAATTTGGTAAACTTTCTGCAGATTTGTCCTAAATCCATTTTCTCACTATCAAAAGCCTTACCAATACTCATTACTACTAACCAACTGCAAACTATACTAGTAGTTAACGATACTATCTTACTATCTTTTGCACTTAATCAGAAAATACTTTAGAAGCTAAGTATTCTAGGCTTTATAGAGCTTAGCTCCATTTATAGGGAAAAATTCAAATATTTAATTGGAATTTATCTTAAACTCTCAAATTTAATCGAAGATCTGCAGAGATTAAGTAGTTCAAACTTTAAAGAGACTAATAATTTAATATATAACCCTATCTTCTAGCTTAAATGTATACTAAATAGATAAGATGTAGAACATATTTGCTTTTTTGGTGAGGAGAATATGAGTAGATGGGTGATGAGAGAAGCTTCTTAGAAATTAGTTAACTAAGGAAATTAGGAAAAAAAATTTCCCTTATTTTTGTTGATTTTGCTCTACACATGTTGAAGTCCGTTCAAGTTATAATTTATAATATAGGTCTTGATTTAAAAGGCTAGCCAGAATGATATCTATGTAATATTCTTACCTTCAGCAATCTTTCGTATCTTTGAGCAATCTCTAGAATTTTTATTATAGTAAAAGGATTTTTTGTGAAATATGATGTATCATTGGAATGAAAAGCAAACTATCTATTTTTTCTATAATTATCAATATGTTCACTTTCTCTGCTTAAATAATACATTATTTTTTTGTTTTCTCAACTGGAACAGTCATGGTCTTTATTCCATCTAAAAATTGTAAGCTAGCTTCTTCTCCATAAATCGACGAAAAAATAGTCGTGACAAGAAAATAGGAAAAAGGTCAGTTAGAGGAACTAATCCATAGATACGAAAACCCAGCAAGGATAAAAAAAATTTAAAACAAGCTGGATGTAAAAGAAGAGAAAAAGAAACCTAAAAGAAGTTACTTTCTTACTTGTATCCTGTTGAAAAAGTTCACTATTCCTATAACTTAGCTACATGCTTTTTAAACTCTCTGCTTACTATCTTTCCAAATTTAGTATGATTAAGTAAGGCTCAATGCCCTCATTCGCTATTTAATTTAGTAAGCTATATTATTGTCCATATGTTGAGACATTATAAGCGATCATCTATTTTGAATTTAAGATTTAGCTAATTTTGGTCAGGCTTTTTATTAATTGTTACTTATGGGAATATATTTGATTTATCAACTTTGAACTTTTACAAATTTTTTACAGAATTTACATTTTTAGATTTTAGCCTAATTAAATAATTGCAACCCTGAATATTATTCTTCAAGTAACTGGAAGTGCCTGATGTCTCATATTTTATAAATTATCAAAAGATTCTTTTGCTTTTTCGTATCTTTTTAAGCAATTTAGTCTCATATCCATTCCTTGCTTTATTTACTCTTACCTTTATAAATCCTGTAATATAATGTTCTCAAGTTTTTAAGTTATATTGCTGATTTAGCATTCCTTTCTCTCAAAATCAGTTTCTTCTTTAATCTCATTTTCTTGAAATTAGATTTTAAGTATTTTAAGCCTTCTCTCCATTAATTCTTAGTTTCTTAGCCATTTTCTATCTAATTTTAGCTAATTAATCAGTTTACTTTTTGATATTTACTTATTTGGCAAAAATCGCTAAATATTAGAAATCATGCTAAACTATTCATGTAGAAGTGTTCTCTCCTGATCTAATTTAATAAAAGCATATCTTATCTGTACGGATTGCTATTCCTTTCAATTTTATCTCTTAATTTTGATTTAGTGCTTTAAACTGTTACTTTACATTCACATTAGCATAATTCAACCTATCCATATCTAAATGTGATTTTTGCTTGTTGCTATTTTAAACTATTGATTTTCCTATTATTAATCTGGCAAGAGCCAAAGTATATTAAGCTTTAGCATAGCGTGATAAAGCTTGGTTTCTAAAGTATATCCAGTAAATTGTATCGATTCTATATCTGCTGAAGTAATTACAATTCTTTTTACTTCCTAAGAGGAAAATATTTATCCTTAGTTAAGTAATTTATCATTATGTAGATAAATGAAAGCAAAAGTTTAAATTTTAAAAAGCAAAGGAAGTTAGAAATAGATATATGAAACTAATATCTCTATATTTTGTTAAACTTCTTTCCTTCTTATTGCTTCTTTTTGAGTCTTACAAATCTCAGAAATTATTCTCTCTTATTTACCTTCTTAGACAAAGATTAAATATGTTTCGCTTTTTTCCTTAGCATTTATCATCATATCCATAGATTTAGCTTTCCCATTATAATGTTGATTATAATTTATAAGTTTTAGAATATCCATCCTTGTTTTATTTTCTTGTATCATTTTAAGAAAAAGGAATACTTTTAATATAATACCTATAATATTAGCGCTTAGGTGCTACTTCTGTAATTAAAAAGTATTTAAGCCTTCTTTATTATTATTTATCTTATCTATCTAAACTGGACTTTATTGCTTGTAATAATAAAATAAGCAATGTAGAGCTATTATTTTAAATCTTAATGTAATGGTAGTTAATTTAAAATAATAGGTACCTTATTAGTAAAAAAGGCATAAATAATATAGATACTATATCTTGTTAGTATATAGGATATCAATTAAAAGAGAAACTCCTTTATTTTCTAAATAGTAGTTTATTCAAAAAATTTAATAATATTTGTAGAACTTTTATTTTACTAAATCTCAAATTAGTGTGATAATATTCTAGGATCTGACATAAGAAGGACTAGAGGAATATTAAATTAATTATTAAACTGTAAAGATTCAATTAAAAATAGAATTTTAGAATAATGAAATGAGGTTTATTTTATTAATTTATAACTTGCTTCCATCAAAACATAAAGTAAATAAAAGTTGATACACAGTATTAAAGATTATTAAAGACTAATAATATATAACAGGAAAAAACTAACTCAAAAAAAATTTTGCTATTAAAAGCTTTTATCAATAATTACCTTAAAAATAAATATTTATATGTAAATATATGAAAAATTCAATACAAATTCTCTTATTAATATTGTATATCAGATAAATTAATTAAGCTATTCTTTAATTAAACTTTATCAGCATTTAAGCATAGATATTGATTTTATCTTTACTTATGAGTTATAATAATTTTCTAACAAACTGTCTATAAATTAGATAGTTCTACTAAATCTATTTCATAAGTTTACTCCTTTAGATTTTGTTTGAATTATAGATAATAGTGCAATAGTTAAAAAATTTAAAGATTGTGTTTATTTGTTTATAAATAATTTGCATTCGCTGTATTAGTTTTTCTAAGTTTCATTCTCATAATTTATAAGGTTTTTCTTACAAATTATCAATTACTTTAATAGCTAATTTACATGAATGCAGATGACTTTTATTAGATATTATTTAATATTTATCTTTTTTAGTTATAATTGAGGATAGAAGAAACTAATCTATTTCAATAAACTTTTTTATATAGCCTATAATATAAAATTAATTAGTAATAATCGATATAGTTTAATATAGATGCTTCATATTCTTTAAATAATTAACTTCTTTATCAATATTGCTTTTAAAACTTTTCTCTTATCTTTATCATAAGTTTCAATTTCTATTTAAATATCAAATTCAAAATAGTTTTCTATTAATTACAAGTCTGATGTAGATAAAGCTTTTAAGGATTATTTGCTTCTTTTAAACTCTTTTCTTTTAATTATTTAAACTGTCAAAGATATCCAAAAGCTCTTTATTAAAATATCATTATCCTTCAAAATTTTGTTTACATTTAAAAATAAAAAGAAATTTTAGATTCAATTATAGAAAATAGAAAAATTGTTAAATATGGGTAATTTTATTTAATTTCAAGTTTATTTAAGAATTCTAGTTTTACATTTTTGAGAATAAGCGAAAGATATTATTACTTAATAGGTGAAAAAGGTAATTTTTCTGTCATTAGTCAATAACTTAGCTATTCCTAAGTATTTTTTTAAGGGAATGCTTTTCTGTTAATTTTAAAGAATTTAAAAGTTTAATTTTACTTATTATTATTAAATAATATTTAGATAAGAAAGGGCAAAATCAAATATATGGCGCTCTTGGAGGCGTTTCAATCTCTTTCTTACCAACTTCTAGATTGTTCTAGAGACTAGATATAAAAATATAAGAATTTCTAATAAAACTTATCATTGCTATGCATTTTATCTTTGATTTTTTCTTTCACCTAAGGGACGCTTGATATATTTTTACTCAAAAATTTCTCCATATTTGTTGCAATATAATTTTTCTCTTTTTAGTTTTTGTTATTTCTTCTTTTTCTTCAATTTCTTCTAGTAATTTCAGGACTCTTATTTGAAGTTGGGAATTTCTAGCATCTTTTTCACTGATGCGTACGAGATTTGCAGTAATAATATATTTTCGTTTATCATTTAAGCTTAAATCTTTCTTCTTCAATTATCATTTAATCGTTATCAAACTCTTTATTCCATTTAGCGCTGATTTTTATTGATTTTCTTCTAATTTTCTACTGTTAGTTTTCTTTTTGCTACTATTTCTAGTTTTAAGTTTGACTATTTTTTGATCTTGTAAAATATTTTAGAAGGTATTAAGATTTTTTTCTTAGATAATAAATCTGGATTTTATTTCCTCTGAAAAGAAGCCTAGGAGAAAATTTAAAAATATTATGCCCTCAGAAAATCTAATTATACCTTAGAGCAGTAAATAAGTTATGATTAGAAGATAAAAGATAAATTTGATAACCTGAAAAAGGCCAAAAAGCTTAAGAAAGATAATAAGAAATTGATGTAAAAACTTGAAATAGAAGAGGTATGGCTCTCGATTTAGTGGGTACCTATTTGGGGCCTATTTTTATCCGATTTTCTCTAGAATATTTGCAACCTCTGTTTACTGGAGGCGTGAAAAATCAAAATATGAATTCTGAGATATTTTTCTCATTACTTTATAATAGTAATAATTAAATAAGTTTTAATGAAACTCCATCATTAGAAATTTAGTTACAATTTCTTTACTAATATTACTCACATTTAACTTATATTTATCTCTTTGTAATCTATAATCAACATACTTATGGATGCTATATAAAACCTATCTTTCTCAAGAAAGGTTAGAAGAATGAGATCAGAATGGAATTATTTCGATCTCAAAGCTGAAAGCTTCTAAATAATGTTGATATTCAGTAATAACTGCACACCTCCGCTTGCTCGAATTCGAGCTATAGGAGTCCACAGTCGATTTCAGCTTATTGCCACATTTTATATTTAAGTTGCTAATATATAGAATAATTCTTTTAACATAACTTTTTTATTTTTTTCGTAAATTTAGGCTTTGTACCGGCGTCTTTGATAATAATACCATTTTTAACAAAATAGCAGAGAAATTTTTTTCTTATGCTTTATTAATAGTTACTTACCTCAATTCCTTTAGGTATATTTCCCTGCTATTCATTAATAATTTAGATAGTTTCTTATTATTGTATTTTCTTTTATTAAATTACTTTTATTAGATACTGGAGATGAGAAATTGGAATTAAAGTATTTGAGGAATTTAAATGAACTGCTTGTCAAACTTCTAGTTTATACTCCATTTATGATTATATAAAATTGACTGTCTCCTCTATAGATGGAAATAAGATTTAACCTTTATACTAATTAATCTATTTCTATTCTAATTATTAAAATTTTTACCTTTATCGTTTTAATTCTTATTGTAGATTCTAATTTCTTTAAGTCCTGAAAATGCAAAAGAATCCGAGATTATCATCCTTAATCTTATCAAGGTGATTATTCAATTAAATTAGATTATTTTTCTTATTTTTTTAAATATTTGCTAAAAGGAACCTATTTATCAAATATTAAAAATTAAATTAAATTAAATATTTTAAGACTAATGCAGTGTACCCTTATTAAGTTCATAACCCATTATATTACCTTTTACAGGATATCGGATTTCCAAGTGCTTCACCAAAATTCGCTTCCAAATTTTTCGAATGGTCTTGAAATTATCTTTTTCATCATAGTTAACCATCCGAGGAAGGATAAAACGTAGTAAATTATTTTCAAATATATTTCTAATTTAAAATTTTTGATTACATCGTCTTCAAAGGTGACATTAACTGCCGCATATGTAGCACTTCTTTTTTAAGAAATTTTCTTTAAACATGGGTTGTTCTTCTATTATCGTTAGATTTTTGCTTTTTTAGAATTATTAGTTCCTTTTGTTTCCTAATTGTTGCTTAATTTCTATAATTTATCAAAAGACATTTTCATATTTAGGGCATTTATTTTCATTATTCATTTAATCTTACAATATTGTATTCAATTTCTTAATACCTATTGATAATATCCTATTTTATCACAATTTCAGAGTGTAATTTCTTATTTTCGAAGTAATCTTGTAAGTCCTGTTATAAGCTCATGATGTAATGTCCGAATTTCTCTACTTTATTAATATAGTCGATAAAAACCTCAAGAAGTTATTTCTTATCTAAGCTTATGAGAAATTCAAATATGTACTTCTTTTTTAATTTTGGACAGTAATTATTTATCTTCTGAAATCTTGCAATATAGTTTTTTAAAATCTTGCTTGACGTTTATTGGTTCTAAAAGATCGATCAGAAGTACTACAGTCATTTTTTGGATAAAAAACCTTTGTTCCAGTTCTCCTTCTTTTTTAATAAAAATATAAAAAGTTATATAATCTAAATAAATTTACAAAAAAATAAAATTAAAAAATAATTAAAATTTGATTGAAAGAAATAAATAAAATTAAAAATGCAAGAATATAATAATAAAAATTAAGAAAAAAAACTGACATAAATGTCGAAATATTATAGTAAGAAATATGAACAATTTAAAATTAAATGCTATGTAAATTATATAATCACCAAAAAATTGTTAAAAAAATCGGTATTTCTCAGACTAAGTTAAGAGTATCGAAAAAAGAAAAAAAAATCTTAATTAAATAAAATATATTTACATATTATTCTAAAAAATATTGATGAAAATGAGTAAACAAATAAAATAAAAAATAAATTAAAAAATTTAAAATTTAATTTTAACAGATTAAAATTAAATATAGAGACAAAGCATTAAAATAGTTTACTAAATATATTTATAATAATTAATAATTTTAATCATAAAGATTTTTTTGAAGTGTTGAAAGCTTTAGAAAGATTTAGATTTATAATTGTAATTATAACTTTAATATAAAAACTATTTGCATACAAAAATTTCTAACTTACTTATATTTTTTAATTTTCTAAAAAATCTGTTATAAAAATTAAATGTATTATCATAAAAAACTTATTTCTAGCATTATTGAATTTTTATAGTTTAATCAAAAATTTTAAATAAAAAAGTTTTATTTTGCTATATAAAAATGTATATTCATAAAAATAATTTAAACTTTATTTAATATTTAAGTAATTTAAAAGATGCAAATTCCCTACTCAAGCAAATATTCTTTTTTGACATTGCTTTATAAAAAGCAATAGATAAATTTGCCTAAAATTCAATATAATTAAAAAAAGGTAATTATTCAAAAAAAATTTAAATATAAAAGCAAAATAAAGGTTAATTACAAAAAAATTAAAGTTTTTTAAGCTAAATGAGATATTCCAACTTATATAACTTATAATAAGCTCTTGAACTAGGAAGTAAATAAAGTAAAATTTTAATAAACTTCTCATCTTCAAAAAATATTTAGAAATAATAAAAATATTTAAAAAACTTATTAAATATTTCTAAAGAGCAAATATAAAAATCATATTTTTATTTATCTCGAAAAAGGAATTAAAACAATCATTTAAATATAAAAAATATTATTTTCGTTATGATTTATTTCTTTTAAATTACTTGAAATGTAATAAACTGAAAAAATTTTTAATTAAAAAAATTTTAATAATAAATGTAAAAATTTTTTAACTAGAAAGTGACAAATGATTATCTTGGTATTTAAAAAGATATTAATCAATTGAAAAAATTAAAGAATGATAAATTACTAAAATTACATTATTAAAATTATTATAAAATAATTAATTATTGAAATTTATTTCATTATAATACTTTTAACTTAATTTTAAAAGCTTTTAAGAAATTTTTAAATTTTAACTTTTTTATAATTTTTTCCTTTTTTTGTCTAATTTTAATTTGCTTTTTCAAATTTTTTAAATTTTATAAAAATTAATTTCTTTTAATCAAAGTAAAATCTTATTTTTTTATCTTTTTGAATATTTGTTCAAAAACTCTTTCATAAAATTTTTAATTCGTTTTTGATTATAGTTAACTTTTAAAAATTTTTAATTTTCCTTAGACTTTAATTTTACAGCAAAATTATTTGAATTTTAATCTAAATGATTGATTGATATTTTTATTTTATTTACTATTGACAATAAAAAGATTGGTATTTTGTTGAATAATTCTCTGATAGCTTATTCTTGCTTAATAATTTATTTTTCTTTTTAATTTATAAGAATATTCAAAAATAACTTTTATTCTAAATATCTTTCTTAATTTTTTTATTTATTAAATATTTAAAATTAAGTAAATTATTAAATATTACATCCTTATAATACTTTTGTTTAAGATGCACAAACTACTGAAGTTATATAATTTTGATTATTAAAGGAAATATTTATCTAAAATTTAATTAGCCATTTATAATGATTTAATAGATTATAATCCTTTTATTTAAATTATTTTTTTCTCTTTTAGATCCAAAATCAAAAGATTCATATTAACTGCATTTTCTTTTATTTTTACGTAAAACTCTTCACTTATCTGGATTTTAGTATGTATGACAAAGCTCTTCAAGAAATAAGAAAAAGCTAAACCCCTTTAAAATTATGACCTTTGAATTAGGACATTACATACTAATTTGTAAATTAATCCTTATTTTATATCTTTATTTGATATGGAACTATATCTTCAATTTTTAAATGCTTTAATAATAATAATAATAAACTTAAAGTTAAAAAGTCTTGCAATGCCTGGAATCTCAACCAGTTTCTTGCTGCCATTTTTTTAACGTGGATGGATACCACGACCAAGTTTTTTACGTTGGAGGTAACCACTAAAAATCTTCCGAGTTTCCAGTAAATATTTTTCTTTTATAGACTCCGGCTTCAGTAATTCATAGCCTATTAAGAGTCTTTCACGTTCTTAGTTGTTCTTTTAATTATATTTGTTTTCAGCCACCACAATTTTTCAATAAATGTCATCTTGACTTGCAATATCAACATTGTTTGGTTTATCTTTTCAAAAGTTTTTTCTAAAATACTTTTTTTCAAGCTGATTTATTCGTTTTATTAAATCTTATTCAATATTTTCATTTTTCTATTTTTCTGCAACTTCTTTTTAAATTAATTCCTTTTCAATGATCATGTCTTGATTTTATTTAAGGTTCGTTTGAGACTATTAGTATAATTATTATTCCGTTACTAAATTATTCTGGATTAACTGACGTCTAATTATTAACAATTCATTATTTTGATCATCTATGAAGTTCATTAATTCTCTGATTTTTTCTCCTTGGTTGTAAATTATTTCTTGATACTCAGAAATTTTATTTTTCATTTAATCGAGCTATAAAAAAAGTTCTGAATTCTCTCCAATCTTACCTGGATTCTTCTGAGCTGTTCCTATCATAATTTTACCTTCTGATGAGGAACTCGATTTCTCTCTTAGTTTTTGTTATTTAAGTAATTGTTTCGCCGCTTTCATTTTTGCGTTTCTAGTTAAGTTTTTGGAAAGGCGAATAGATTGTTCCATTTTTTTTTAATATTCTTTTTTTTAAAAATGCTTTATTGTATTAGAAATGGATTTAATTATACACATGATGCTTTAGCAATTATTTTCTTATAAAAAGTTAAAAGTTAAAAAGCTTTGTTAAAGCCTTAGTAGTCAGCCATCTGACCTATTCTATCAGCTTGTCTCCATTAGTTTGTCTTGAATTTCTACTAGGTTTAGTTAGGCGGTGTAGCTCTTCATTAGCGCACCATCTTTTAATATTCTGAATAGTCTTCATCTTGCATGTAGCGTTCCTAATTATTTCTCCAAGGATTAAGATTTGAATTAAAGAATTTTTTTCTATAAATTTTTCCGCTTTATGTTGGATATATCCTAAATAGTTTTCTAAAAATATCTTATTTATTCTTTCTTTAAATTTCGCTTAGTTAGTAGCAGTATTTTCATTGGTGTTATTTATTGCGCACGTAGCATTTTATTATTCTTTTAACCTATTATTCCTGTAACACTTATTTAATTTAAATTTACTACTTATTTTAAATAAACGTTTACTGTTTATTTTAATTTGAGGCTTCATTTTCTATTTCCATAGAATCTGATTAATTCTGTTAAATCGAAAATGGTGTAACCTGAATTTATTATTAAATTTAAAGAATACTTTATTCTAGTTTTTTTTCTATTTCTTATGATTATTAATATTGTTTCTCAAGTAAAGACATTATTAGTTTTTCTAATTTTTCTACTTTATCAGTGAGGTATCTATTTTTAAACATAAACTCTTTTAATGACTTAGATAATATTTCTATTTGAGTTTGTGTCGGAAGTTTTTTTAATTCTGGATTTCCAAGTGGTTAATGTTCGCCATATCAATCTTTTACCTCACTTTCACTCATTGTAATTTTTTCACTTTTTTATTTTTTAGAGAATTTTCCTGTTTAAATGTTTTGTTCAAAGTTCTGTTATTTCTTAGAAGCCGATTTATATATATATCATAATAAAAATATCTCATGATATTCAGTTGTCTAGAATAGTAAATCTGTATTGATATCAGCTATTTTTAATTTTTCAGGTTCCACACACTAATCTGAAAAAAGTTAATTATTATTAAAAATTCTATTATTTTTAAGTATTATTTAACCACTACTAACCAATTCCTGGCCTAAGAATTCGATTGCTTAGAAAGCAGTAGAGATTGAGCTTAGATATTTTTTGCAAAATTCAAAATTAAATTGTTTCATTTAAACTGCTTTTAATTTCTATTAATTTTTAACTAAGCACAAAGGAATCTATAGATTCAATTAATTTTCAGAAAATGCAAAGTATTTTCAGACAATTATCTCCAGTTTTAAGTATCAATTCAATTTAGAATAAGCCAAGTTCAACACTGTAAATTAAAGATTTTTAGAAATTTCATTCAATTCTCAATTAGATCTCATTCAGATCTCATTCAATTTTTTTAGGAAAAAGGTATTTTACGTTTTAAGATTAAAGAATGACATAAAAAAATTTACTATGCTAGGCTTCATCCATTTTGAAAGACTATGTAATTTTTTAAATCAATACATTGAAAATGGTTGTTAAAAATGGATAAAAAATATAAAAAAATACGTAGAAATAGACAAAAGAAACTAGCTAGAAGTTATTTAATTACATTAGAAAAAATTGAAATAAATAATTTTAAACATAGCTATAAAAAATAAATTCTATAGATTTAAGTATAAGTTAATTGTCAATATAATAAAAAATAAGTGAACTGTTTAAAAATAATCCTACCTTTTCTCATTTTACAGTACTTTCTTTATATAATTACTTGTTGTATTTGGTCTCTATTTATAGTAAAAATGGTTATATTTGAAAAAAATTTAAATAATATAATTAATTTTCCAATATTTTAACTCTTAAAAATAACTTTTATTTATTTCTCCAAAATGATTGAATCATATTATTTAAAAATAAATATAAATATACTTATTTATTAGTTACATTTCTTTTTTTAACTAACAAAAAGAATTTTTGTTTTTAAATATTTAAAAAATTATTCTATTCATTAAATATTTGCAAACATAGTTAAAAGTTGAAAAGTAAATTTCAAAGAGGTTAAAGATTAAAGAGAGTAAGTTAAAGGTTTGAATTTTAGTTTGAATTATTAATTTTTATAATTTTGAATATTATTTAGAAGCAAAAAAAATTAAAATTAAGAAGCTGATTTTAATATAAAGATATTTAAACAAAAAAGACATTATTTTATACTAAAAGAAAATTAAAACAATAGTTTTTTATAAGTAAAAGGATTATGAATATCATTATTAAAGAAACGAAAAGCATCCAGAGTGGAAAACTCTAAAAAATAGGAAAATTGAATAATATTTGATAATAAAATTTTAAAAATATTAAAATATTATAAATAAGCAAAATAATATAATATAAATTAATAAAAAATCAAATTAATTGAAATAAAAATCAGAAAAGGAAACAAATTATAAAACTTATTATATCAATTTTCAAAAATATAAATTGAAAAATCGAATCATAATTACTTTATATTCAAAACTAAATTTTATTTATTTATCTGAATTAATAATTATAATAGACATAAATTAGTTAAAAATTGGATATTTAAATAAAAATTAAAAATAAAATTATATTTTAATACAAAATTTTCTTTCTCTAATTTATTTTACTTAAAATTTTAAGCAATTGAGCTAATATTAAGAAAATATAAGGGTTATCATTTTTCTTTTTTTAATTCAATATAATGATAGTTAAATCTATTTTAAGTAAGAAAAATATAAATTATTAAATTTCTGTTATTTAAAATTTAATACTAAATTTTACTATTTTAATTTTTTTTATAAAAATAATACATAATTTTGATTCAAATTTTAAAGTAAAAAAATGAGTTAAATCAGCGCAAACTATATTTAATTAATGCTTTTATTTATATTTTTTTCTTGCCATATGAAGTTTAATTATGATTTGATTAAAATTTTGTTTATCTGCTTTTTTCTAATAAAATATTATTTCGTTTATAAATTTGAATAAGAAATAAAAGAACTCACGCTAGTTTAAAATAATTTTTTCTTTCAAATTTAAATTTATTTCAAATACATTTTTGTTGTATATTAAAAATGGAAAAATGATTTTAATAACACTTTTATAATTAATTTTACAACAGATTTGTTTAATTATATTTTTCTTTAGTTAAGCAAGCATCTAATTTTCTTTTTTGATTCTTATATATAATTACTTCGTTTTCAATCAAACAAAATGTTTTTTATAGAAATATTTATCGTTACTATAGATATTTTGACATCGTCACCCAGTTTTCATAAAAAAATAAAAATATGAAAAAAATATTTGATGCCTTAATTTAGTTATTTTTAGTTTAATTTAATTTAATTTTTCCAAATCCTAATAATATAGATTTTATTGATTATTTTATTTACTAATATATTTCGAAATTATTACATTTTATTTTTTCTTAAAATTGATTTAATTATTTAATTAAGACAATTTAATTTAAATAATTATTATATTTTATCTAAAATGTTTTAATAAGTGACAATTAAGTATTTTTCTTTGTAAATTAGCAGTGATCTTTACATAGAGTAAAAATCTTTTAATCTAAAATCTGCTAATTTTAAAAAAGATTATCATGTTCTCTAAAAAATCATTTTAGATAAGCTATAAAATGTATTTATTTATGAATCGAAAAATTCTGCCGTAATATTAAAATATAAAGGCTAAAATTTGCTAAAAAGAGAAATTTTTGTAAGAATCAAATTATTTCAGTAATTTTTTAACACATAAAAGAATCGAAATTTGCATTTTTTTAATTAAATGGCTTGATTGCTTGAAAATTCAAAGATTTAAGAACTTACAAGAAAAAAGCATAAAATTCTGGAGTTGAGATAAATAAATTTTCTTGATTATTCAATATACAAAAATTTCACAATATTAATACTATAATGAAAAATATAATGAAAATAATATGAAAGTAGATGCTGAATTGTCATATTATGTTAGAGGTTGTTATAACTTTAAAGCAATATTTCTTTGAGTATTTAAAATAAATAAAAGATAATTAAAGTTACAAAAAATAACAATTTTTGAAAAATGTAATTAAATATGAAATACAAAATATTATTGTAGTTTTTATAGTAATTAATCAAAGTACTTAAAGTTTAACATCAAACGGGATAATTTTTTATTATTTATTTCAGTATTTAAAAATTAAAAGTTTATAAAAGTAGTTAAACTTATAATTTAGGCTTGAACATACTCAAACAAGACAAAAGATAAGTTACAAAGATAAAATTGATATAAAAAAAATAATTAAATGTTGAGAGTTTTAGATCCCTGGGCTTTCAACCAGGTACCTTCTGCCATTTTTATATGTGGTAGGTTATCAATAACTATAATTAGTTCTTTATAAAATTTTCTATTTATAAGTACCTTTTACCGTTATTCAGAATTTATTTAGACTTCTTCATGTTCTTCATTCTTCTCTTTTTCTTAGTTTGTTTTAAGACTCAAAACTGTCGTAAAATATTGTAAATTTAATTACAGTAGTAGCATTTTTTGATTGATTTTTCAGACTTTTCTCTAAAAATTTTTCCAATTTTTCTATTTCTTTTTTGTAACTTTATGTTAGTTTTTTCTCCTCGCCTAATTTCTTAATAAATTAAATTAATTTATTCATTTTCTATAACCATATTTTGCTATTAATAAATATTCATTATGATTACTCATAAAGTTATTGTTCTGCTACTAAATTATTTTAGATTAACTGATAACGTATTATTAATAATTCATTATTTTAATTGTCATTATTATTATTAATTTTCTGATTTTTTCCCTTAATTGTAGATTGTTTCTTCAAAATTTTAGATTAATTTTTACATTTTTCTAGTTTATTTTAGAGTTTTTGGTCAATTTTATTTTAAGTTTTTCCAATCTCTACATTTCCGATAAAAACTTTACTTTTGATGAAAAATTGATTCCTTTTGATTCTAATGCATTTTTCTTTATTTTTTTCATCAATTTTTTCTTAAGTTTCAAAGTTCATTCTTCGAGAATCGGAAGTTTTTTTAAGGTAAACATAATTTATATTATTTATATAATAAATTAAGAAAAATTCATAGAACTTTGACAAAGCAAGAGAATAATAAGTTGAAATTAAAGCAATTTTTAATATTCTTTATCATATTTCTTTTATAATAGGATATTTAAAATTTTTGCACGTTAATATAAGAAGAAATTGATACTACAAGAAAGATACAAATAAAATGATTAATAATCTACAATAGATAAAAAGATTACAGTTACCAAGTAGCTATTAAAAGAAACAATTATTGATCCTAAAATACTTGAAATATTCAGCTTATAAATAAATTACTATATAGTTTGTAAATTTATCAGTTGCTTTCTTTTTAAATCTTTTAGACTTTAACTTCATTAAAAGACATATCAAAATATATTATGTTTTCCAATAATAATTTTTTCTTCCTTTTTCCATAATTTTCGATGATCTTAATTTTACTTAGGTTAATTAACTCATTTTATAAATTAGAATATAACATCAATCCATATTTTTTCTAATCTTAATCAAAATAAAATTATGCAAAAGATAATAGCATAAAAAGAAAAAGGTTAGAAGATAAGATCTTGAAATATAAATTAAATTATGACAATATTCTTAGCATATTTGATTAACTAATGTATTTATTTGAATCTTAAATGTAATATTAGCATTTAATTACTTAATTTAATTTAAAACAATTATATAAAGATATAGTTTAGCTGATTTATATAGCATTAAAATTTACTAGTTTTTATATTAATTGTAGTGAAAAATATTTCTATAATTAATTATTCTAAAATTCACTTTACTGAATTAAAAAATAAAAGTAATATATATAATATTAAGAAATGAAATATATTAGCAATTATATTCTTTATTTCCTAACTTTAAATATCTATAAATATTTCCATATTTACAAGCTAAAATAAAATATAATAGTGATTGAATAATTTTCTTATTAGTTAATATAAAAGTTATTTAATTTACTTCCTTATTTAATAATATTAATTTAAATATTAATTTAATACTAATATCAAATTTTTAACTGTTAGTTATATCTAAACAATTTTAATCATTAAAGATTTAAAACTAAAGCTAAGCTATAATTAATTCTTATCGATAGCTTTTTCATTTAAGGTGTTTGATATATTAATCATGCTTAAAAATAATTTAAATATCCCTATAATAACTAATGCTCTATGCTGTTTAGACATTTAAATTTCTATAATTTATGATAGTAAATATTTTAAATTATTTTTCTAGTTTCGCGATTCTTCTTAAACAAATTTGTGAGTTAATAATGTATAAATCTACTAAAGCGTTCAAAATTAGAAATAAGAGGTTTAGACATATATAAATAATAACTTTCTAGATTGATGCACATTTAATAACTATTTAAGTTGCTTTTAATAATAATAAGGTAAATATTTAGTGGAAATTTTAGTCCAAAAGGACATTAGAATTTTTACTAGCAAGGAAAACACAGTGAGAACAATTTTTGGTAATTCTAAAGAGATAAGTCAAACAGTTTTCCTTATAGAATATCTTGAATAAAGGATTTTGAATAATGAAGCAAATCTTTTAAGTTAAAGAAGAAAAAAGAAAAAAATTAGAAAATATGTTTTATATAAATAGAAATATATAAGCACAGCCTAGCAAAAGTGCAAAAATTATAAAATCAATTAGAAATTAAACTTAAACTAAAGATTTTAAGTAGAATTGGAACATTAAAAGTATTAAATTTTTTACCAATAAAAGTTTTGTAGAAAAGCATACCCAGAAACTTATCTAAGAAGTTTTGTAATAAAAACAAATAAAGAAATTTGTTAATTTTAAATACTACAGATTTTAAGTCTGGGAATTCAAGAAAGATTAAAGTAAAAACGTTTAAAATTGCAATCCTTCGATAAAAATTGAAATTTTTGATATAAGGCACAAGATTTCATAGATTCTATATGTTAAATCACCTGCTTATCATTTACTCGATTTCTCTTTTATTTTAATTTATAATAAAAGCAAAGTATTTCTTTTTAAATGGCACTTAAGAAATAGTTTAACTAGCTTATCATATTGAAAAAAATCATTCTTTATTTTAAAAGACAGTTAAGTATAAATAACGAATTTATGCTTAAAGATTTAGCATAAATAAAATGTACACTAAGGTCTACTAATAATCTTACACTTAAGCGATAATTAAAATATAATGATTAATCTACTTTAACTGGATATAATGAAAAGCAAGCTGTATTATTGAGTATGATTATAGAAGCTTATTAATAGGTATGAATTAAATAAACTTTAAATAAGTATAACTTTATACCTCTATAATAATAAGCATTTTATAAATAAATTATATAATTTATTCCATCGCTAAGTTAAAATAAAAGCTTAAACTTATTTTCTTATTTCTATAACATTTGGCTTTAAGTAAGCATCTGTAATCTTTAAATTAAGAAATAGCTTATTGGATCTAAATATTATATAATTAATTTGTAGTTTTGAGCTCTGAAAGAGATAGAAAATAATTTTAGGAATTTGATTAATGAAATAAATTCTAAAAGAAGCTAAATTTAAAGATCTTGAGGATGAAGATATATTAAATTTAAAATAAAAGAAATTCACAAATATTATAAAATTTTGTGAGCAATAGCTAAAGGAATAATAAGCATCTTTTTAAGATGTATACACCTCTACGTTTCATAAGATATTATAGTTGATAATAAGATTTTATATCCAGTTTTTACTTTAAGAATTAAGAATAAGCTTAATCTAATTTTTGGAAGTTTAATTAATAGATAAATTATAATGAAATGAACAAATTTGTTAAGCAAGTTTACTTGATGAAAAATTCAATAATAATATGATATTTGAATTTTATTTTAATTATTAAAATATAGAAGTAGAAATATAATAAGCTATTCAAAAATTAAATCAATAATTATTTAAGCAAACTAAAAAATCTTAAGGTAATAAATAAGCAAAATTAGAAAATCTTAGTTGTATTGAGATTTAATCTAAGGATTTTATAAGAATTAAACTTCTTAAAAGAAGAACAATAATAACTTACTTTCGGATAAATTTTAATGGATGAGTATAAATTTCTGTAAGAATTTAAGAATTAATAAATATTTAAAGATATTAAAAAAGAGTATATTATGCAAAACATTTGAAAATCAATTTTTATTTAAACGAAAAATGTATATTTTCTTATTAGAAAATTTTTTTGTTATTTTGTCCTTATAATCAAGAAATAAAGAACTTTTAAAAAGTAAATACCTAATATTGAGAAAATATCTTTAAAATTTTTGGAAAGATATTAAATTAAATGTTTATTAAACATTTTGATCATAATAAAAATATATAAATAATGCTTATATAGGCTAACAATTTAATAAATATTAAATCACTACTCTTCTAAAAACTCTTTACATAAATTTTTTCCTATAGGTTAATTTTATATATTAATATTATTCCATGAGCTTGATTATCAAAATTTATGAAAAAATTAATTAATCCATGATAAATACTAAACTTTTATCTTAATATTTTGAAGATTTATAATTTTTATTATTACATTTCATCACAATGTTTCTAAAACTTGAAGCATATTTATGTTTATGATAGTATAATGTAAATGAAAAAAACTATTAATAAATGTAGCTTATTTAAACACCCCTTTGCAAATACCAAATTTCATTTTATAAGCATAAGTGATAATAATTTCAATATTTATATTTAATTAATGCTTTTAAATATATTAAATTTCAATTTTTAAATAGCAAACATTTATAATATTCACTTATGTAATTTAAAATATTTTAATTTAATTACTTTCACTTTTATTAAATATCTATTTTACATTCTTTAAAATTCCTTTATTTTATTATATTTCTAACTATTTTTAAAGCACTGCTATAGATAGTTTACAATCTAAAATTTATAAATTTTGTATACTAACTCTTAATCTTTATTATTTATTATAATTTAATTGAAAAATATATAGCAAAGATAAAATGATATCTAATAATAGTTCCCTTTTAAAGTATATGTAAAATAAGAAATTCCTAATTTAATTATAAATTAAATTTGAAGATAGTCAATTATAAGCTCATAGCAAAATTAGTCCAAAATAGTTTTATTAGCTTAAATTTTAGACTATTATAGATATATTCTATAATTAAATCCAGCATGCTATAAATATAATAAGCTGAACTTAAAATAAAATATTTAAAAAAGGAGTAAAAGTAATTATAACTATAGTAACTTTTAGCTTATTTACTTTAAAATAAAATCATTTTATCAATTTTAATTTATAATAAAGTTTTTCTGTTTAATTTTTAGCAATAAAAAGCAAAAATTACAATATGATATCTTTATAATTAATAGCATTTCTTAATATAATAAATATTTTTTCATTATATACAATCAAGTAAAAGTTACAAAAAAGGAATTAAAACTTATAATTGATACTTAAATATTTTTTTCTTAATCACATATTTCCTTCAAACTTATTAAGCACTGATTAAAAGTTTCAAAAATTGTTCCTAAGAAAAATTATTAATACATTTTATGCTTAGATTTAAAATTTATTTGACAATACAAGAGGATAGACGAGGATAAATGGTGACTTTTCTCTATGGGATAAGGTAGGTGATTAGGATAGAGAAGTTGATTAAAGTAAAGTAGATAAGATTCGATAGTATTAATGAGCAACTCGCGATTGCATAAAAATAAATGCTTGTAATATTTATAAATAGTAATTTTATTAAGAACAATAAAGGATGAGTCCAATAGGCATAAATTGGGAAGCAGATAATATATAAGCATATGTTATAAAATAGATTACTAAAAACATTAGAAAATAAACCATGATTCAGTGTCTAATACATATTAATAAAAATAATAATAATAGTTATTATTATTTATGTTTTAAATTATTTTACTTAACTTAAAATTTAATATATTAATTAAATTAAAACTAAAAAATAAGATAAGAAAGCAAATTTAATTATTTAAATTATTGCAAAATTGAAATTAAATAAATAAAAAACTACATTTCTATTAAAAAAGTGAGATTAAAGGATCTTAATCTTAGAACTTCCGATAAGCCTAAATGAAAGCTTAATAATTACTTAATAAAAAATAATTAGTTAATTAAATTGAAATTAATCAATATTAAATAAGAAATCTAAAATAGAATAAAATTTAATCTGTATTGCTATTGATTAAAATTTAGAAAATTATAATTAAAATGATGCTTATTATTTAAAACGTAAAAGTTGTTAATTAAATTTATAAAATAAAAATACTGCTCTTAATTAGTATTTTATGCCTTATTTATTTTATAGTTTTTCATTAAAAAAACAAAAAAAAATTTTTTTGTGAATATGGTTTTTTATCTATAAAAGAGATCAAAATTAAAAAATACTAAATTATTTAAGAACTCTTATATGAAATTTATTTATATAATGTTTTTCAAAAAATAATTAAAATTTGTTTATTAATCTAAATAATGGGGTCAAAGAAATAATTTTAGTAAGAAAAATTATTTTGTATTGATTCATGTTTGGCGTTTATTTTTTCTTTTAAATAAAAAATTTAAATTTAAATTTAATGGTTGAAAAAAGATTAAAAATCCTAATTTTTAAATCAAAGTTATATTTTTTTTATACCAAAATATTTAGATTTAATTTTTAATAATATCTAATCTGATTCGGAATAGTATTTTTTCGATATAAAGACTAAATAAAATTCTTTTAAAATAAAAAGATTTCATAAGAAACAAAAATTATTTATAATAAATCTAAGCAATAGAAAATCTATTGGAATTTAGTAAATTTGTAAATGAACTCAGAACTCTGAGTAGCTTTATAAAAATAATTCTGAAATAATAAAAGTAAGTGAGGATTTTTTTCTAAAAAAATAAATAGTTTTATTAATTTAGTTTATGAGAATAAGAATTACAGTAATTAAATCAAGAATAAAGCGGTTTAACAACGAAACAGTGTCAATGGTCGTGGAACCCAAAAAACAATCTTAAAATGAGTAGCTGATAAAGATTTGAAAGAAGTTTTTCTGCTTTGGAAGCTTATGACATCTATATCAGAAGTGTTCAAATTTCAACAGAAAAGTAAAACTATTGGATTCAAGATAAAAAGAGGATAAAAAGAGAAAGACAGATTGAACAGAATGTATTGCAGTCTGAGTGAATCAATTTATAAAATCAAGAAAGATGAGAATAATCAAAGACCACAAGCCAAAGAAAAGAAAACCTGGAGAAATTCGAGCTATTAATCTCGCCAAAACTAGATTTTCGAACATTTTTATTAAAAAGCAGGGAGAATTAACTTTTGTTCTCAATTTTTTATTCATATCCCTTATAGGAAAACTATATTAATTAATAAATAAATAATTTCTTTTTATATTTATAAATGATTATCAAAATATAACTTATCAAAGCTATTTTGATAATCTGTGCTTATATCTATTTTTAAACTTTTGAATTTAAATTTAACTTTTCTGAAAAATTTCAAAGAAAGACTAAAATGTATTTATAAAGAAGTAATAGAATTCCTTAATCATTTAGCTTAGAGCATTACATATTCTGATAAAATTCGAAGTTTCATTGGGAGAAAGTAATTTTTGCTCATTTTAATATATAATATAATAATATAAAGAATCTTAAAATCTAAATGTATAATATATTTAAACATTTTTGTATAAACAATTGAAAAAATCATTTTCTATAGAAGTCTAAATTATAATTTTAGTGATAAATCATTTTTTTATTAATTTATACTGATACCCTGTTTTGAAAAAAATATTTAAAAAAATTTCTCTTTATTTCGATAATTCATCAATTTTCTTTAAAAATCTATAAACATTTTCTATTTATTTAATAGACATTTATTTAAAAAAATATTAAAAACAAAAATTATTATTTATTTTATACGCTAATTTTTTAACTCCCATCAGCATTATAAAAATAAAGATAAAATATTTTTGTAAGAATATATTAATTAATTCTTGTGTTTTTTATCGAAAATTTCTAAAATATAAAATTTATTATCCAAAATATATTTTTTATATTTAAAAAATTTTATATTTGAATTTAAAATTAAAAAATTAAAAATTAATTTAATTTTTTATTAAATATTTTTAATATTATCTTGAAAATATTGATTTAGCGTATTGATAAAAATCAGTCGTATTATAACTAAAAAAAATTTAAATTACTTACATTTAGTTTAAAATTTTTATATTTTGTATTATAAAGACAATTACTAACTCTTTTTCTAAGAAATCCTATGCATATAAAAAATGTGACAAAATCAATTTGTTTATTTTCTAATTATTTATTAAATAAATAATATTCTAAATTTTACTTCATTAATATTTAAGATTTAATCAAAGAAATAATTTCAATTTTATACTTGTATATAATTATAAATTGGTTTTTAGTGATAATGATTTTTTAGCTGAACCTATAACCAAACTTTTTATTTAAATTTGAATATCATTAGAAAAATATATAGAATTTTCTTATCTTATCTTATCTTAATTAAATTAATGAAATAGTCAGGAATATTTGTTAAAAAACCTTTTTACGTCAGTTGCTGCCTTTCGGCGGGTTATCGGTTTTCCTTCCGGTGAGTTATAATAGCCAAAGTGACTTGGGTCATCTAACAGTAAGCTTCGTATGGAGATGTAGTCTTCTGTACGAGGTAAAATCTATCTAAGGTTGAAGTTTCCTTGTACATTCTCCCGCTAGGATCGCAGTAGAGGTGATTTTGCATTCTTCTTAAATTTACTATCTTTTGTCTATATTTCTTTATCGCTTACTGCTCCTGATAGGTTTAAATTCTCCAGTAGTTCCTCTATTTTTCAACAAAAGTTTTGCATTATCTATAGAGGTGCCAAGCACTGCCACATAGGTAGCATTATTTCTGAGACTTGGCTTACTGGTGTTTTGGGGAGAAGGAGAATTAGGTAAGCAACGCCCATTCTCTTCTAGTTCCATCATTATAGTAGCTATTATTTGCTATTATAGCTATTCTTGGTCTTTGTCTGACTTCTCGAGATGCTCCATTAGCTATTATCTAAGGCCTTTCACTTCATCTTTAAGTCCCTAGACTTCCTTCCCAAAGCAGACCTGGATTTTCTAGTTTAGAGCCAGCCCGTTATTATATAGTTTCATAGCATATTCAGTTTGGGCTTTCAGCCTTCCCATCTCCTGGTTAAGTTCGGTAATTATCCTTCTATTACTTCAGATTGTTCTTGCTACTCCGACTTAGCCGTTTAGTATTCTGACCTCTGGTATTTATTTTTTATATTTTTTTAGGTTTTTCAGCGGTTGGAGGGGTATCTAGTTAAGTATAAGGGTGCTTAAAGGAAGGCTTGAAGGTTACTTGCTACTAGTGTTAGGTCGTAACTTGCTCAGCTCCTTCAATTTTCATCTCTACCTTTGACAAGTTGGTGAATATCTTCCTTTAGTCTTTCATTTTTTTGTTTCTAATCTTAATTAAAATAAAATCAGAAAAAGTAATTAAGAAAATAAAAATTCTATATAAAATTAAATTTATCTCTTGTAGCTTTTTAGTAATAAAAATTTATAAATATTAACAAATTAAATTATCTCTTTTTTAAATTTAACAAAAAAACTTAAAAGATCTTTTATAATGTTAGTATTTACTTCTGAAATAAAATAGTTTAAGAGTTAAATATTAAAAGAATTTCGTTTGACGAAGATATCAGATGAGCGTTTTCTCTTACACATAATTTTGTATTAACTTGAAGAAATTTGGGGATTAATAAGAACTTTTAATGTTAGAACTCCTCAACTTTTTAACTTCAGTAATGAATTCCTCTTTATATATTATGCTCTCGAATACAGTGAAAGCTATTTGGATCGTGTTATCAGCCCCACTTTGACTGTTAATTTTTATACAGTGCAACCCTACTGTTTTTATTATCAAAATTGAGCATGCTGACTGAAGTAGGGCCACTTGCTCATTTTTCTTTTCAACGGTCAGTGAAGGGGAAATTCAATCAGTCTATGATCAGAGTATATATGAAGATAACCTATCAGAAAGACTTCAACTCTGGTCTGTCTGTAGAATGAAAATTCTCACTTGGTCAGACAACAAAGGATAGCGAGTAAAAGAATATCCAGTATGTATGCAAGACCACGACTTGCGACTGTAACCAGCATTTATGATGAAAGAATACCAGTAAAACAACATCATTCCGCTCCCTCCTCAGTCCTATCCATAAACCAGCTATCAAGTTTGAATGCCAATAACGATAGTCAGTGTTTAGATAAGAGCAATAAAAGATTCGGACCGCTGTTGAGAGATTGAGCCTAATTTGAAATAAAACGATTCCCACTGATGAAAATGGAAAAGAAAGTAATTTGTTCATGTCAATCATGCTTACTCCTAATACTGATAGATAGGAAGGAAAGCCTATTTAAAAAACACCGATGACCGGAATCTAGCGTTAAACGTCTTTTAAGAAAATTATTCAAACTTTATTTAACTTTAACTTTAAGAGCCAAATTTAACATTAATCATATACAAATATGGCAATTTGAATTACCATTGTAACTTTTTCTTTGAATAAAATCTTTTATACGTAGAAATTCATTTAATTCGTCTTATTAAGAGTTTACTCTTGCCAATTCTTAATTTCTGTAAATCAGACAAGCCTTTTTTAGCTTTTAGGAAATGATATATCTTATTTTAGGATCTAGTTTTAGTGATGATTGATTCAAAATCTCCACTGAGCTTTACTCAAACAATGATTAATCATATAAAACTTATTTTCTAAATAATGTCAATTATAAAATGTTTAATTTGGCTATGTCATTTTTAACTCTAAAAGAAGATTATTTTTAATTAATATTATGCTTGTAGTAGTAGATTAATGAGAGTAATTTTTCCAATCAAGAAAAAAATGACGCTAGAAAACCAAATTTAAATAAATTAACTTTTATAGAATTTTTTGAGATATTATTTTAATTTTCCTTCTTTTCTTTTAAAAGTCTACTATACAAATAAATATTATCAAGTTAAATAGTCTTGGCGACGTTATGTTTCTCTGTTTTAGCCCTTTATTTGTTGTGAATGATTTTACTATTTAATCATTGATTTTCAGTTTAATTTCTTCTTCACAGTAGTAGTTTGCTAGCAGTTTAATTATCTATTCTTGTACTTTAGATCGTTTAGGATTTATCATATATTCTTTCTTTGCACTGAGTCATAAGCTTTCTTAATATCAACAAATATTACAAATAAATCTTTTTTGTTCCGCATTGTCCATTTCTATACTGTTCTTAGATTGAAGATTTATAATGCGCATGATTTTCCTTTTTTGTAACCATATTAGTATTCGCCTTCATCATTTTGAAGATATCCTTAGAATTGCTAGAAAATTAATGCGTCTTCAACTTTCAAAGCATGATTCAATAAAGAGATTGGTCTATAGTTCATCAGGCTCATCTATCCTCCTTTTTTGTATATTAAAATTATGTATTGTTGTTTCATCTTTTAAGGTATTTACTCCCTCTTAAATCATCTTAGTTATCATTTTGTAAGTTACTTCTATTAATTTTTTCCCTCCAGCTAAAATTGTTCCTACTTAAATTTAATCAGTTCTTCTGCTTTTCATTTCGCCAATTAATTAATGTTTTCTCAAATTTCATATTCGTTTACCACTATTTGTCTCTTGATTAAGAATTTAGTTGGTATCGTATTAACGCCAACTTCATATAACTGCTATCATTCGTTCCTGAAAGTCTTAACATCTTCTTTTGATAAGGGTACTCACTAATTATTTTTTCTATTAAGTAGGTTTTTTAGTTTCTTCCACATTTCCGTCAGATTTCCTTTATTTGCATTGTCTATAAATAGGTTGAGTTAGTTTTTTTATCTTTTTTCTTGATTAAATTTACTCTTGTCTTATTCTTTGATATTCTCTATATTTTTCGTTTTGTTGATTTTCATTTATTTCTTCGTTGTTCTTTATCATTTATTTTAATTGTTTGTTGCATTTTCTGAAAATTTTATTGCATATTTTGTTTTTTCTGAGTATTTATATATCTTAAAGTTTTATGTTTTAACTGTTCCACATGCCATTGAGATCCTTCTTATTTCTTTTTTTTCATCATTTGTAAGTCTATATGCCGTTTAGGCTTTCAATTTCTTCTTCTTAGATATTTTTTTGTATAAATCTTTCAAATTTTTCTTAGATCTCTTTTTTCTTTAATAGTAGGTAATTTATTTTTTGCTACCTTTTATGGTTTTCTAACTTCTTTACCAATTTTTATCTTTATAATACCAGGTCTGTGGTCCCCTATTACGTATATGTAATGAAAATCACTTTTTATCACCTTTTCTCACATTATTTCTTCAATTAAAAAGTAATCTATTATATATTCATTGCTTTAGTGAACGAAAATACCTATTTAAATTGGATCAAAGTATATTAAATTATTCCGTTCCATGAACTGTAACATTCTCTTAACAGCTGAGTTTGTTTTCTTTGGTTGTCATTACTCTATGTAAGCATTTCAATCTCCTATGATCATTACATCAAGTCCTTTTTCTGTTTCTTAAAATTTGAATTCGTTCACTAAGTTATAGAATGGTTCATATTATTAGTTGTCATTTGCCACAGGTACATTTATATTTATTACTGCCAGTTTTCTTCTTATTTCAATGACCATCACTCTCGGTCCTCCAAAAAGCGTCATTTGGTTTACTTCATTCTATATTCTTTGATCTTCTTACATATGTCGTTTCTTATATAGAATGTTACTCCTTTCCCTTTTTTTGACCAGACATTTATTAAGTTTTTATATACTGCTATATTACACATATCTTTTAGTCTTCAATCTAAATCACTTATATTACCATTATGTGGATACTTTTTGAGTCATTAATTTGGCTAGTGCCTCTTTTGCACTTCTAACTCCCCTTACATTTGCTGTCCCTATTTTTATGACTTATTTTTATTCTTCTTTTTCACCCATCTCCTCTGCTTCCTCTTCATCACTTTCTTCTTTTTATTCATCTTCCTACTCCATCTTTCTTTCATCTTACCTATCATTCTCTGCTTCCATATTCACTTCATTATTAGTTATTTCCCCTTTTTTATATTTTTCCGATTATTATCTATCTTTTCCTTCTTCTTATCTATTCTATTCTTCTTCTTTTCTTTTTCCTATTAATTGTTGTTGGGTAATTGCTCATTTTTATTTTTTTTGTTTCCTAGCATAGTAAATTCTAATTGAAGTTTGTTTCAGTTTGCTTCTTACTTCTCCCTTTTATCTTGTATTTTATTCTTTTTCTTCTTGAACTTGTTCTATTTCTTTTTGTTATTTTTCTTAATTAATGCTTTTCCTTACATATTACATTATACTATTTTGTTTTTTTCTTATTTCTTCTGTTAGAGTTTAGTGTTTTTACCATCATTTATCCTATCCTTTTCTCTGATTTGTTTTATATTATATCTTATTGTATAATTGTTTGCTTTCTATATTTTTAGTTCTATGAACATTTCTCTATCCCTCTGCCTTACATATGTCCAATTCCATTTCGATGAAAAATAATTTTTATTTATTCATTTAGCATAAAAGACTTTTTATAATTTAATTGTTTAGTTGTTTTAATTATTTTCCTATTCTCCTCATTTTATTTCTCTTCTTCCCTTGCTTCCTCTATAATCATATACTCTCCTTCTTCAATTATCCTCTTATTTGCTTGATTTGCTTTTGATTCTGGTTTGTTTATTGCTAATTTAACATCTCCTTCAAGCATCTCTAATTCTCTTGTATGTGGTTTTTTCCTTTTTGCTACTTCCACCCTTCTGCATTGTTGATCTGTGCACCCTTTCAATTTGCATAGACAGCAGATAAAATTTTCTGGGTGGTATATTATCATTTTGTTTCCGTTCAGGTCTATTACTTCTGATATTCTTTTTGCTTCGTCAATATCCTTTAAATCTAATTACACTACACTGCTACCTGTTAGCATTGTTGTGTTTGGATATGTATGCTATATTCTCCTCTTGATTTTCCATATTATCTTATTATTTCCATTACTTCCTTCATATTTGAGTATTTGTTTATTATGAAGTAAACTGGGTAGTTATGAATGCCAAAGTATTCTAATAGTTTCTTGCTTAGATAAGAATTCTAACGTCTTTGAATGTTTATTTCCTGAATTAAGCGAATTGCTAGTATCTTTCTTCATTGTTAAATATTAAATATATTATTCCGTTTTATTTGACGATGAATTTGGCCACTGCTTGTCCGTACTCGCTCCATATTTGATTTCTAAGCACTTGTATTACTTCTTAATCTATGGCTTTTTCTTTACTAAATCAGTATTTTCCAGATAGTGGTTAAAATAAACTGCGACCACCATATCTTATAGATCATCACAGGCATAAGACTCTTACAATTTAATCTTCAGGGACGTTGGCTGAGATTAGTTGTTAATTCTTTTATTAAATTATAGCTTTAGGTTGTGACTTTTTTTATTACTTCATTCCTTTCTTATTTTATGCTCCTTATCTTTTTAAGAAATTGCTTAAATTAAAATGATTAATAAAATAGAGTAAGTAATTTAGATTAAACAGATAAATACTTAAGAATTTTAAAATTTTAAAACTCTATGTGAAATAGTTCTAAACCCATCTCTGTAGCAAATATAAGGAAGAATTTCAATAATAGAATAAATCTTAAAAGAAAATTTAAAGCACTAGACACTCTAAGCAAGAACAAATATAATGACTCAGTAACCAAATGGATATAGAACAACAACCACTAACATAAGAGATTACCTTCTGTGCAGTAATGGTAAGTTTATACTGCAAATGTTCAGTGTATAAAGTATGGAAATGCTAAAATTTTGTAAAAATGAAAGAGAATAATAGAAAAATAATGATAGATATATTTAAAATACACTGAAATACTTAAAAGGTAAAAATCTATTAAAATCAAGTTATTTTCGTAACTTTCTGATGTGACAAAAAGAAATAAAGATAAAAATGCACGCTTTAATTTAAAAAATTAATTTGCTTAAAAATTCAAAGTTTTAAGAACCAACAAAAAAAGATTGAATTTATGGAGGTAAATAAAATTTATTTTTTTATTCAAAATAAAAAGATTTCGCCATAAAAGCATTGAAATGAACATATAATAATGAAAAAAATAAACATTCTTTCTGATTTAATTGTCTTAAACTAGAATATGTGTGATTTTTAAATACTTAAATTAATTTTTGTGAAATTATTTCAAAAGAATTAAAGTATAATAAAATTGTAAAAAATTGACAACCTTTGTATAATTTAATTAAAAATGAAATAATGAACTTTGTTATATTTTAGAAATTAATCAAAAATATTTAAAACTTAACAAAATAGGAATTAAATATATTTTATATATTAAATATTTAAAAATTAAAAAGTTTATAAAAAATATAATTTAATCTTGAAAACTCTCAAAAAAGTAAAGATAAGATTTCGCTTTATATAAAGGATGAAGATACACAAAAAGAATACTGAAAACATAATATAATTAGAAATTCTTTAAGTAAAAATCAAATTTTTTTTACTATTCTCAATCGTATTTCTAATCGTCAAAGAATAATAAATCTCATCAACATATAATTAGAAGGAGAATTTATATTACAAGGAAAATAAAAATGAATTAATAATATATGCTATAAAAATTTAAGCAGTAATTTTTTAAACTTACCATATTAAAATATATAAAGAAATTAAAAAAATTTATCTCTTAAACTTTGAACTTTAAGCTAGATAAAAAGCTCATTTTAAATTAAAAATTAGATAAACATTATATATATATATATATAATATAATAAAAATATTTGTATAAATTAGACAACTGTAGTGATTAATTATTACTAATTAAACAAGCAATCTTCAGATAAAAAAAATGAATTATTAAATTTGTAAATAACTTTTAATAGAAATGTTTAAAACTTTTTTACTTTTCTATTAAATAAAAATATTATAATTATAAATTTTTTCAAGTCAAAAGTTAAATAGCTTTATCAAATCTTTATAATGAAAAAATAAATTTTAACTTGATTTTTAAAGGGAAAATAAAAAATAATAGAAATTTGATTGATGCTACTTTTCTTAATAATAAAAATTATCAAATTTTAATTTTAATTTCACCTTTAATTTAAAATAAGATATTACTTTTATTAACTATGTTTTGTTAATTGTCCTTTTAAACTCAATTTTATTTTTAAAGATTTTTATATCTAATTTTTTAAGGATTTTAATATCTCGCTTTTTCCAATTTTTATATTTAAAATGATCAGTTTAAATACTCGTTAACTCTTTATCAATAAACTTGCAAATTTTCTTATCTAAGATTAAAGTTAAACCATTGGCTCATGATAATTTTGTTTTAAATTTATTTTCTAATTTTTATTCCAGTTAATTAGACTTTTTCAACTTTTTAATCAGTATTGTAAAAATTGATTATTAATATTAGGCCACTTTAATTCATTATAAAACTCTTTTTTATTTAAATCCTTCATGTAAAATGTCTATACAGTAAAATATTCATATTTCTTATATATTTAAATTTATATTTTATTATTCTATCTGAAATTTAAAATATTAACCTAACTTGAAGATATGTCATGACTAATTTAATCGAAATTTTTTAGATATCTATTAAGACCATAATAGTTTAACATCATTTTTTTGCTTAGATAATGATCAATAATTTTTTATATTTATCTAATGCTATTTGATATTTATATTTTAAGGTATCATTTTTATTCTTTTTAGTAAATAAATTTCGTTTATTTCTTAAAATATTTAATTTGGTAAAAATTTTTCTTGTATTTTTATGTGTAATTTTTAGAGATATATGTCTGTAATTTTTCAATTATTTTTATTCCTTTTTTGCGTATCATATTTATTTTCTCACTATTTAATTTATCAGGAAAATTTAGAATTTTTAACAATTTTAAAAATTTTATTTAAAGTTAAAAAATATCATGTAAATATTACTTAAATGACTCATTTAGATTAAATCTAATCAGCAAGTTTTTTTATTTAGTAAATACCTGATTACGTCCCATAATTATAATGTATTTACTATATTTTGCTATAATTAAGTTATAATAAGTTATTTTACATCATATAACTTATCTATTTGCCAATTATTTTTTTTAATTCAATTTTTGTTAAATTTTTTTATTTGAAAATTTATTTTCTCATTTTTATATGAAATATTCTTTTGATATAAAATTAAAATTAGTTTAAGTTGTTATTTTTTTATTTAATTCTTATACTTATTTTTCATTTCTTAAATATTTCAAATTGAAAAATATTATTTTTAAGTTTTTTCTTTTTATATTTATTTCTAAAATTATTAAAATAATTGCTTTTTATTTTAAATATTTTATCTTAATTTTCATATATCATCATTTTCTAAGTTATATAAAATATCATTTAAATGAATTTATTTCTAGCATTACTTTTCTTAATTAAATATTTAAATAATTATTTTGAAGATTTAATTTATTTTTAATTTTTAATATCTATTGCATTATATGTTAAAATATAAAAAATTATTTTTTAAATAAGCATTGTTATTCTAACTTATTCTAATCAATTAATTAATTAAAAACTTCATAGAATCCTTAGTTCTTTTCTTTATATTTTAATTTATTAATTTTTCTTTCAGTTTATTTAGATTAATTTATTCTAACTTATACAAATAAATATTTTAAATCAATTTTTATAAATTTAGCTTTAAGTTTAATAATTATTAGCCAATCAGGGAAAAAATAAAAATATTTTAATATTATAAAGATTTATTTACTACTATTTTCTTTTAGTTAATTTAAGCTTTTCTAATATAGAATAATATAAATTATTCGCTTTTTTTATTTTTAATAAATTTTGAAAAACTATTGATTTTTAAATTTTTTTTATGTTATATATAATTTAAAATTAAATTTATCAATAGCATAAAAATAAAAATGATTTGAAGCAGATATTTCTAATTTTTTTTGCCATTAAAAGGCTAAATTAAATCATTTAACTTTTAGGATGAATTTATATTATAGGTAATTTATTTCAAAGAGTCTAAATATTATCGAACTAAATCTAGTCAATAATTGAAAATTACTGGATGAGAAATCAGATTGACGGGCTACCTCTAGTTACTATTAATTTTTTAATAAACTTTAAAAATCCAGTTTTGGGTTTTATTTAAAGCTATGGTTATCTATCTAAGTATATGTTAAATAAGATAAACTTCTAGTATTTTTATTTTTTCATGTTTAGTAAATGATTTATTTATTTATTTTTAATTTAATATTATATTTTTAATTTAAAAATATTTCTTAAATATATGTATTAAAATTTGTTTAAGTTTATTTATTATTATATAAAATAATTTAAATAGGGTGGAAAACCCTTTCCTTCGGATGCTGCTTGGAGGCCCAGTAAGGCAACAAAAAAATGAGCGCGGACGGAGGATAAATCGGAGGAAGAGAAACTAATTACAAGAGAAGGAAGATGTGACAAGCTGGAGAACTCTGAATGCCAGGAGGAAACTTTCTTCATCATAGGACGGCGAAATGTGCCCGTAATCGCTTATTGCATCCTATGCTTTGGAGTAAAAATTACAGGGACGTACTGCAGGATTAGGAAACAAGGAAAGAGAGACCTATAAAAAATTTTCAACAGTAAATTAAATTAATTTAAAGAGATGAGCATCAACGAGAGTGCTACGCATCTATAATCCAATTTATTTATTTATGTAACTTAAATTTAAGGCATTAATCTAAATTTCCTTATTAATATGTTTTA
Source organism: Loxodes magnus (assembly GCA_946699065.1). NCBI lineage: Eukaryota > Ciliophora > Karyorelictea > Loxodida > Loxodidae > Loxodes > Loxodes magnus. The sequence continues at coordinate 65,603 of CAMPDV010001555.1, forward strand.
TATAAATAGTTTATAATTTTTATTTAAAATTAATTACTTTTTATTATATCTTTTTAGCCAACTATTATTGAAATATTTTCATTTTTTTATTTCTTATAGGAAAAAATTAAGTTATGACACTCGATTTAAAAATATTAAAAAAAATAAAAAAATAATATATAAGTTTTAATCATTATAAATTCCACAAAAATTAAGAATTCTATACTATTAAAAGATGCATCAATTTTATATATACTTTTAAAATATAATATTTACAAAACTTATGTCATGCATTTTAGCTTTTAATTTAATTCTAAATTTTTATAATATGTATCAACTTTATATTTTATCTTTTTATAAAAACATATATAAATAATTAATTGATCATAGTAAACTTTTATTTTTAAATTTAATAAAATATTTAATTTAGTTAAATACAGTTTACTAATAATAGTTGATATTGTGAATAATTTAGAAATGTAAAAGCTTTATTCCTATTTTAATTTATAATTTTTGCATTTGGGCATTTACTAATATTTATACTATTCTTTTTCATTTTTATTTCGGAAATTTATTAATAATATTACTAACTATCTACATTAATTTAATACTCCTACTCTCTTAATATCTAAACTAAAAAAATAAATAAAAGAATCTCATTTTCATATATTGATTCTAATCATAGAATGTAAAATTACTCTTTTCGTTTTTTATATTAAATTAGTATAAATTTAAATATCTACTTCTAAATATTTTTATAAGTAAATGTTTAAAGTAATATTTAATTAATCTTTAACCACATTTTTTTTACGTTCATTACTGAGATCTAAACTATTTTAATTGGCTATTACTAATTAAATAATGTTTTTATACTTTTTAAATGAAAATTTAATAGGAAAAGTTACTAAAAAATTAGATTTATTTGTACTTAATAGCACTTGTTCAATGACTAAACTTAAATTAATTAAATGCTAAACTATTTGGAAAAACTCTTAATAGATAATATAAAGTTATATTAACACACATTCTCACATTCATTCATTAGATTGTGTCTGAAAACAAAAACAAATCAGGTTTTTTTATTTTGAGAATGATTTTTTCAACAATTATATGGAAATTGAAAGTAAAGAGATTCTAATTTTATTGTTTTATCAGTAGATATTCCAAATCCTGATTTAGGGGCATAAGTTTGAAAAGAAATCTTAAGATAATTTAAAAAATAATAACTTTTTTCATTTTAAGATTTTATGCTTGACATGCTTTTTAATAAGATCCTATACGCTATATTTCCAAACGAAATTTATATATTTGATATTAGTTACTATAAAACGAAATTCCCATTATTTAAATAATTTCATAGATATATTTTTACACAAATTTTAGTCGTTTTTATGAATTAATCTATTGATTTAAATATAATTTTTATAAGTTAATATTTTTTAACTTTCTCAATTTTCATTATTCTAGAAATATATATTGATGACATAAAAAATAATTTTTTTATTATTTATAATTAAAAACATTTGCATAATCTTTTTTATTAATAAGATAAACCTATAATAAAAAATTTGGAAGAGTATAAATATAAAATAAATAATAATAGTTTGTTCATAGAAAAAATTTTAAATATAAACTTTCATAATTTTTTTTTATTTGAATTTTGATTTTTCTTATGATTATAATAAAAAATATAGAACTTAAATCTAGATTAATTTATATATATTTTATAATATATTAGTGGGAGGAATTAGACTTTTCTCTTATTTATAATACCTAAGTGATTATTTTATTATAGTAAAGTGTATTTAATTTAAATTCTGGTCAGAATTAACTTATTACTATTTAAAATTTATATATATTTTTCAATCTTCTATTAAAATTACTATATATTATCTCCCTTCTGCTAGTAATCTTGAAATAACTATTATACTACTCAAAACTTATATATAATTTTTTTATAGGTTAATTAATAGTATAAATATGAAGCTAATAGTTATGAGATTTTTATTATGATATATTTTAAATTACCAATATCTTAATTTATTATTAGTTTTTTATGCAAATTTAATATAAATATAATTTAAATTTTGCTATTAAATTTATAAATTTTTAGGACATTTTCATTTTCTTTTTAAACTTAACGCTTTATTATTTTCTCATCTTTACAATATTTATTATTAAAACTCTTTTCTAAGTACTATTGGATATAATTATTACAATAGTAAACTAATCACTATTTAAATATTATTAATCTACTCTTCAGATGAAATATGAAAGTTTTATTGATTGATTTTGTTCATTAAACTGTCTATTAAATGATTTAAAAGGTATATATTAAAAAGAAAAAGAAGAATCAAGAATACTATCTTTTATACTATTTAAAATAAGAAAAGAATTAAAATATAAAAATTACAAGAAAAAACTAAATTAAAATTTTGGTTTTTTTACTAAATTTTGTTATTTTATAATATCTGCTTAGAATATTATTTAATCATCCAATCTTTTTCTTATAAATTCTTTATTCTTTTACGGATATAATATTTATGATAGTAAGGTTATAATTTTAATAATTTTTGTCAAGATCAAAATATTTTTTCTGATTGTTAGTTTTTCTTTTATTTTTCCTTAAACTATATATATTTTAAATATATTTGATATATAAATCAATTTCATATTTTATTTATTATATAAATATAATAATTTTTATTTCTTCTATTTTTCTTTTTCTAATTTGAAAGAAATATGATATATACTCCTATAGATTTAGAAAATATGTAGTTATAAATGAGATTCTTGGATTTACTGAAGATCCACTACTACAAAAATATTTACCAAGAAGAATGGTAATTTATTTAAGCTAAAATACGAATGATAATTAATAAGATAGATACATGTATAACATTCAACGGTATATAATGTGACTGATTGATATTATATACAAGAGTAAGTGGAAAAAAATTATAAAATATCGAAAAAATAGAACTTATGGGCTTTCACCTTTGGTGATTGAATAACAGATACCTTGCTGGCAAAATATTTTATAAATAGGGTCAAATTCCACCACTCGGTAACGAAAAAATACTGTTATCTGAGTCCATAAGGATAAATATTTGCAATTACAGAGATAATTTTTGTAAGAAAGAAGAACAAACTGATAAACTAATTTTGAAAGATCATGAAATTTTAAGTATTTTGAAAAATTGTGCGAGTCTTTTGACTTAAATTGCTTACTAGCATGTTAGCTCAGAATGACTATAGAAAAAGAAAGGAAAACATTTTGAAGCACATTAAGATTTGGTTGACTAAGTTAAAATTGTAAAATATAAATTTCAAATGATTATCGTAATTTTTATTGCGGCAAGAGTTCTAAAAAATGGCAATTAAAGAAAAATTTGCGAGAAAATGCTCATTTTTCAACTAAAATAAGTGATAAATTTAGTAATTGAAACGAAAATGCGACGTTAAGACTACGAATACATTGATAATTTAAATTTTTATAATTTTCTCATAAAATAATTTCTATAAATTTGGTTATAAAACTATTTCCTACCATACTTTTAAATATAACGAAGAGATAAAATGTTATAAAATTTTATATAAAAATATATTATAAAAGCATATTTAATATGAAAGATAGCTTTGATAATGGAAATAGTAATAATATTTTACCAAAATTGTTAATTAAATTCTTATTTTATTTTTTTATTAATATATCCCTTTTTATAGTTATAAAAATTAAGAGTTTAATATGATGTTATATTTATAACATAATCAAAGAAAACTATGTATAACATTGAATTAAATATATGGTTTTAATTTTATAATTTTTTATAATATATTCTATTATAATCTTTTTACTTTATATATCACTTTTTACTATTTATATTTGTTTTATGATATCATAATAAAAAATGGAACATTTCTTGCAAAGCTTCTCTTCTTTAAAGGTTTAATTTCAGTTTAATTATGATTAATAGATAATACTTTAAGAACTCAAAATTCTGTAACATAAAAACTTTAATTTATTAAGACAAGCATATGAACTTGAAAGAAATACCAAATTACTGATGATCAATATAATAGAACAAAAATAGGAAATAAATAGTCAGAAATTGTTAAAATAGACTTAGTAGAAATAAAATTCAATCAGTTCGCAAATTTGAAGGAAAATATGCTCCTATCAAAGCTTTTGATGAATGATCTAATGGACGTAGAATACCAAATACCAACAACCTATATTCGCTATGGAAAATATGAGATATTGGAACTACAAAAGGCAATGACACAAATTAAAAAATTGCTACCGAATTTGATAAAGATAAAAGAGATTAATAGAAAATTAATGAGAAAATGTTTTTAGGATCTATTGCACTCAAGAAGGTATAATTAACGGAAATAAATACTCTAACTAAGAAAAAAAGTTCCAAATATTTACCATGTAATTAATGAATTCAATAAAAAGATAATGGCAAATGACCTAACGGAAATCATTAAAAAAATTAAAAATCATGAGAACTTATGACAGACACGATCCAAATAAATTTTAAGCTACTTTTATTTAATTAAAAGCTTTTAATTCGTGATGAACAAAATAAAGCTGAAGTCGCACTAATTAATTATTATGATTATATATTTTTCATATAATTTTTAGAGATAGTTTTAATATTTAAAAAAATTTATAAAATGCTTTTGCTTTCATTTATAATTTTAAATGAAAATCTTACTTGCGTTTAAATTTTAAATTATAATTCTTTTTATAGTCTTTAAAAAATTAATTATATTTTATAATTTTATAATAGCTTTATCTATCCTAAAACTTTATTTAATTTAATATTTCGAAATAATAATTTCCCTTTCAACCTAGCTCATTACTAGTCTCCATGCATCTCTACCTTATCCAAACTTCATATTTCAAGGATTTCTCAAACAACTCAGAAATTCTTTGCTTCCTCTTATAGATTTTGATGCTCGAAGCTGGACAATGGAGGTAATTTCATTTTAGATATTGTCTTTTAATTTCTTCTATATTCTTTCTCTCTATCAATATTTTTCCAAAGAATCTCCAATTTTGTTGCAAATTCTATTTCTCGTAATTTTTTCGGTTTTTAATTTACTTGGATCTTGATTATTGACTGCTCATTGATAGAATATCTCTGAATTATCTTATTTATTATGTTTTTCTATTCAATTCTTTATATTTTTTCTTCTAATTTTATAAGAAATCATTTAATTTTCTTATTTAGCAAAAGCCTTATTTTATGTTCTTCAAGTATCATTAAGTCTGTGGAAAATCTGGTTAACTATAGTAATACAGCTGATTTCGCTTATCTGCCCATTATATGAACTTCGTCTTCATCCTTATGTCGTATGAGATATTTTCTTATTGTATTTATCTTTATGGTTTTAATCAAGGCAATCAACTTAATTATTTTAGATTCTAAATCTTGTTGATAAGTGCTAATATCGTCTTAGCCATTTCTTTCTAAGTCATTCCAAGGATTTACTCAATTTTAAGTTTTAAAATACATTTAGAGACTAAATGTCTTGGTTTTGGTCTTGAATTCGCTGATTTTAGGCTTTTTGGTAAATATTCAGTCAAGATTTTCGCATTTTAATGCTTCATAGCTAGTTTTGGAGGAGTCTTTAATGTTTTATACATGTGTTTAAGAAGAAGGTTACGCTATTAAAGAATATTTTTTTTATATAATTGACGTTTCTGGCTTTCTCCTCAACTAAAAGGAGGTGGTCAAAAAGTTTTTCTTTTAGACATCTACCTTTTTAATCAATAAAATGAATAAAAAATAATTATAATTATTTCTTTATCTTATGAATGTTTTGGTCAACTATAAATTAATTCCATTTCTAATATGTAACTTATCCAAAATATTTACTTATTATGAGATACTCTCGTTTCTTTCAAGTGGTCTATATTTTATTATTTTTACTCTTTTTACATCCAAAATATTGTTTATACCTTTAAATTCTCATAAGATATAATTTATTATTTCATTTATTTTATAAATTTTAATTTGAATCAAAAAAATTAAATTTGTATAATGTTCTTTCAGGAAAAGGAAAAGTACAGAATAAAATTATAAATTCAATTATTTATTCTAATTTTAAGATAGGATCATGAGACATCTGACTAATATCTCATAAGAATTAAGAATAAAGTAACTTAAAGAGAAAAATTTAGTTGCAATGCTAAATTAAAATAATAAGAAAGTACTTATGAAACAAAAAATATTTGAGTAATAATATGATAAACTATATTTATAAAAAATATATAGCAAGTCATTTGTTGAAAAAATATAAAAGGAAGTTAAAAAATAGAATAATTTCAAAAATTAATGGATATAGATATAGAAATCTATGAAGAAATATATGCAAAATATAAAGAATATAAAACAAAATAAAAATAATAAAATATGAGAGAGTTACTTTTGAGTGAACGTTTAATGTAAACATTTTTTCATCTATATAATTTAAATTAATTTACAAATAATTTAAAAATTAAAACAAAATTTGAATCAAAAAAAAATTTAAGTGAATTAAAGAAAATAAATTAGGAAATTTCTTATCCTAGATTAATTTCTATAAGTAAAAAAATAATAATAAATATTTACAATGCTGCATTTAGATATCTCAATTTGTATTTATATTTGCTTAATGTTACAGCAATTATATTGCTTTTATGAACCTTTCAAGTTGTATTAACAAAAATTTAAATTTCATTTATAAAAGAATATTTTTCCTCATTTTTTGTAATTTTTTGTTGTTGCTTTTAAGTAAAAGTTCATCCTTTTTAATATGCTATTTTATGTATAAAGATTCTTACTTTTTTTCAAAAATAATCACTATTTAAATAATATTTTCTTTTAGTTTTATATGTATTTATTACTAATCATTTATAAGCTTTTATTTACACAATTTAGTTCTTTATTTTAATTATTAACTGGCTAATTATATTTAATCTTAAAAAAAGCATATTATTATATAGTTTATAATTCTATCCATTTTTTGTAAATTTTATTCTTTAAAGTATTTCAAAATGGCTTTAATTTCTTATAATAAAATTTATTTTTCTATTTTATTAATGTATTTTATTTTATCTTAAATTTAACATTCAGATAAAAGCTTCTAGTAAATTTAAAAAAGATACTTTAAATTTGTGACTTAAAATAACTAAATAAAAGGGAAAATTAAATTGGTTCAAAAAATTATTAAATCTCTTAAAGAATATTTATGAATAATAACTTTAATATTATAATATTTAATATTTTTACTTATAAACAGCTAATTTAAAACAATAAAATTTCTCACTATAATTTTTAAAAAATTAAAAGTAAAATAGCATTATATGAAAAATATATTAGACGCCGAAAAACGAATTAACGAACAATGAAATAAAAAAAATATTTGTTTTATTTATTGAAAAATTTATTTTTATAACTTTAATATAGATTTTTATTTATTTAATATGATATTAATATTCTTAACATGATTTGTAAACATGCTTTTTATGAATTTAGATTTCTTTTGTTTTGATTATATAGCTTTATAATATTTAAATAATTAAATTTCTATAAATTTTAATCATTTAATTGCTTGATAAATTAAAATTACTTATATAAATTTAAATATTTTTGCTTTATTTTTAATTTTGGATAATTTTAATTTTGTTGGAATATATTATTTATTTTAGAGAAATAAATCAGTCTATATAAATATTTTATGTCTCTTAAAATAAATTAAATATTTTTAATTGATTAATCAAAAATTGCTTAAATTAAAGGTGCGAATTTATAGTCTACTTTAATTTTTACGACTTATTTCATTTAATTTAGAGATAATTATTATTTGTTATTTTATCTGTTAAAATATATATTTATTCCACCTATTTTTATATATTTTGTGCTTCATTAAATTTTTCCTGGCTCTTATATAAATAATAACCTTATATTAATAAAAAACCTTCACAAAGTGCATTAAGACAAATTCCTTTTATATGAAATTGATGAACTTCTTCGCGACTTTTTCTTATCTGAGTTTATAACATATATGTCGCCTTTAATTTCGATATCATTTAAATTGATGTCTCTCAAATTAAATGTTTAGTTTTTTTATAATTTCTTAGTTTTATTTTATCTTTTTATAAATATAAAATCTACTTAAGACAATCTAAGTAATGTTTATTAGTGCTTACTATTTTAGTCTTTTAGTGATTTATTTCTAATAGTTTCAGAAATTAATTTTAAGTGTTTACAATTCCTTTAAACTTATATAATCCATTTTTATACTTAAAATTAAGAAAAGCTTTTAGTATTCTATTATTTACGATTGGAGATATTAAAAAAATGATTATTTATTATAGGAAGAAAATAAGAAAATACAATTTAAAATCTAGAATCTATTGATGAAGTAAAGCAATTAAATACTATAGATAGGATATAATAAAAAGCTAGATAAAAATATAAAAAATAAGAAAATTAACTTTATATTTTAATGTATTTAATCATTAGTTTTAATTGAAAAATGAAAAACTTAGATTTGAAGCCTTGAACGCTTTTAAACTATCCAGCCTTCAAATACTCCAAAAAAACTGATGAAAGTTTAATTGTTTCTGTCCTTTTTCTTTTTTTGCTTTTGTTTTATTTAGTATTCTTATTTGAAGTTGGGTAATTGTTTGCATCTTTTCCATAGATGCGTTACTGAATTACAATAATAATATATTTTCTTTAATCGTTCTGGCACTTATAATGGGATTCCTTCTTCCTCTAATACCTATATATTGCATATTTTGTCTTTTTATCAATTTAGCATTGTAATTTTTGCTAGTTTACTGTAATTTCACCTATTCTGTAATTATTCCTTTTTATTCCTATTATTATTTCTTTAAATGATTAATTTAGTCTTATGATATCTTTTAGAAGACGTTTAAGTCTCTTTTTTGCGACAAGAGGCTTGACTAAGTTTCCTCTTGGTTCTCTATTAGTGCTTTTCGTTCTTTTTTAACTCTTTTATCTTTTTGGAGTTTATTATTTCCTTAGTAGGTTTTAAATAATATCCAAAGTCCAATGATAAGTTTTGATACTTCTTGCTAGCAGAATTTTAAACTTATTTCCTCAAATTTGATTTAAATATCAGAACAATTACTTGATTTCTTGTTCTTCATACTAGCTTTTCTAAGTCCTTTAGATTATAAGATACCGCTTTTTACTGTTTTTTTTGGGTAGCTCAAGAAAACTTTTTTAAATCCTTTCACTATTTTTCTAATTATATATAAGAAGATATTTAAAGCAATAATAAAATAAAACGATAAATTAATGGTTAAACCTATAAAAGAACTTATGAGATAATAATAAAGTTAAAATAAAGAATTAAATAAATAAAGAAAACACTTTTTTCTTGCTACTTTTCTAATTTTTGTAAATTTAATTTTTTAGAATTCTTTCGTATAATATACTCTTAAATTAATATCTAAAATTTAATTTTTTACAATAAGAAATAAAATCGATAAAAGAATTTTTACTTCCTCAGATTAAAGTTTATATTAAATTGGCTATATAATTTTAATTACTTATGTATTCTTTTATCAAAAATAGTTAATACCTTTTAAATAAATAAAATTAATAATAATAATAATATGAACTAAAGTTAAGTGTTTGGAGTTCCCTGGACTTCCAACCAGTTTCGCTCCGCCATTTTTAATATGGGATATATACCACGACCTCTTTTTGTATGGTGAAGGTTACCACGGATGGTTTTCGGTGTTTCTTATGTTCAATTTCTGCCTGTATATACCAGTTTTAGTTCTTCACATTCTTTTTTCTTCTGATATTTTGAATTTTTTTCATTCTTGACATTGCCGCAAAATGTGATTATCTTAATTGCAGTATCAACATTTTTTCTTTTTATTTTACACATATATTTTTTAATTTTATTCGATTTTTTCAATTCTCTTTATTATACTTGTATCTAGAGTTAAATCATTTTAATTATTTTTTTCTTATTTTTAGAAAGGAGCATTTTCAATGTCCATTTTTTGAGCTTATTTAAAGTTTGATTAAGACTATTCATATAGTTACTGTTCTGTAAGCAATTATTTTAGATTAATTGCCGTCTTAATATCAGTAGTTCGTTGTTTTAGTCATCTAAATTATTCATAAGTTCTCTGATTTTTCCTCCTTGATAATAGATAACTTCCTCATAATTAGATATTAACTTCCTCATTTTTTGTAGTAGATCTTACAGATGTGAGTCATTGTCAGATTTAGATTCGTTCATTTCATCTGTTTCTATCATAATTTTTCCTTCAAGTGAAGAACTTGAATGCTCTTGCTTCAGTTATTTTTTCAATAATTATCTTGTAGCTTTCTTTTTAGCGTTTTTAATTTGGTTTCTTGAAAGTCGAATGTTTTGCTCATTTTTTACTTTTTTTCTATTCTTCTATTTTTTCTAAATAAATAAAATTATAACTACTTTTTCTGGATCGTTATTTTTATCTTAAATAGATAAAAATTGTTTATATTTATATAGTAATTTTATTATATAAATAAATAGTGAAGGAGCAATCCTCCAATTGAAACTGATTTAAACTCTGGTACCAGGAAGTACTCCATAGGTGAAGAACCAGCTAAGAGAAGAGAAGACAAAACAAGATTGAAGAGGCATCAAGTAGCATTAATGATGAAAGATGCACTAAGGTTTCTTCGAGTAGCATTCCGATTGCAATCCTATAGAAGACAAAACTCTCAAGGGAATGCTAGTACTGCGGAAGACATCAGCAAGGGATTTTTTAACTATAAAATTTTTTTTAAAGAGCTGCGCACCATTGAGGTGCTACGCTCTTTATAATCTCATTTATCCATTCATAAATGCTTAGTGAGGCAAGATATATTTAAAACAGAGAATAAAAGAAAACTGAAGAAATTTTAGCAAAAATCTTAATAATGTGGCAATATTCTAATGAAGATAGAAAGAAAGGAAGAATGATCGAAAATAAAAAGAGGGGATTCGAATAACGCATTTTATCTAAAAGAACTGATGGTATTTATGATGAGAATGCCCCCAAAAATATAAAAAGAAGAGGGGCTTGGAAAGTGGTATGTCATAAGGTAAATAATCTCTTTAAATCGAGCGTTAGAAAGATCTGAAAATTGAAAAAAATTCACAGACTGGAGAAGAATAAATTCTCAGAGAAAGGATAATTTTTCAAGATTTAAAAACTTTTCAAACTTCTAGACGAAATATCAACTATATTTGATAATAATTTTATTTTTTTATAAATTATTTGGATTTTGAATAATTTCTATCTAAATTTCTTCGTTAATAGTTTTTCTTAAAAAATATACAAATTTAATTTCATAATTTTGATTATTTGAATATTTCTTATTTATTTTTTAATTTATTATAAATACTTTTCTGATTAAAATTAAAAAAGGCCTATAAACCATGCATTTCTACCTTAATTGCGTAAATTTATTTAAATAGTGATAATAATTATTATTAACTTGATTTCATCTACATTTGGCTCATCACGAACTTAAAGTAAATTGTAATAAAAGCATTAACTTCAAATTTACTTGGATCATGTCTATCATAAGTCCTGACTATTTTTTATTTGCTATTTCTAATAGTTTCTGATAGGTCAAATTCCATTCATTTCTTATTGAATTCATTAAATGCATATTAGATATATGGAGCTTCTTTGTTAAGTTGCTGTTTATTCTGTAAATTTATCCTTTTTAATTGCAATAAATTCTGAACATATTTTTCCATTATTGCTATATTATTCTCTTTTCTTTTAGTCCATGTTGGATACAATTTCGTATTTTATGTTCTGATCTCTTATAATATTAGAATTTCATTATTTTCCGATAGGGAATATAGATTATTGTATATTTTTGTTTCACATCCATCGGATTATTCATCGATATCTTTTAGAGGAATATGCTTTACGTCAGTTCTTCGAATTGGTCTATTTTTATTTCTAGTTGGTCGATTCTGATATTTTATACCTACCTATTTTCAGTTTTTGTACATTTATATTAATCATCAGATATTCAATTTTTCTAACAATTCTTACTTATCTTCAGAGCAAACGACTGATAATAATTATTAAATTCTTCAATTTACTATAAAAGTAAAAATTTTATAAAAGAAATGGAATCAAAAAATTATAAATTCAGTATCTAACAATAAAAGCCTTTAAATTTCTAAGATTTAAATAACTTAGGAACTAGAAATTTAAGTTAGCAGATATATAAAAAAGCAAACTCGTCAGGAACTCAACTAGATGGATTCTATAGTTTAAGTAATTTAAAATTGAAGCAAGATAATGGGTTTCCGAATAAAATATGATATTAAGACAAATAAAAAATTATTAAAGATAAATAACTATATAAGCATTATACTAATTTAAAACTTATATTTAAACATGTTTTGCTGATTTTTATTATTCTTTTTTTATTTGAAAAATATTTAAATAATATTATTATTTACTTTTTAAAAATAATTTCAATAAATCTTTAGTTTAATCTTGTCTACTTTCTTTATATTTCATTTAATTAACATTAAAATTTTTCTATTTATATAAATAGAAATAATAAATTTATTTTAAGAAGATCTTTCTAAAATATAAAAAAAGGATAAATAAATAAATTTGATTAAAGAGCGCGTAGCACCTCGTTGGTACGCAGCTCTTTACATATCTCAATATATTTCCGTTTCTTCAAATAAGTCTGCAGGTAAAAGAAATTCTTCTCTTATTAGTTACATATCTTCCTCATTTTTCTCTATATTATCTCTTGTTCTTCTATCTTCTATCTATCTACGCTTCATTAGATCTATATGCAAGCTTTATTTATTTTTTCTTACATATCTTACTAATTTTCATTTCTAATTCTTTTCTTCTTGATTAAACTTTTATACACTCACAAAAATTATCCTTTTCATGCTCTATAGTCTTTTCCTATTTCTTTTTTCATTCAATTTTCTTTTCTATATATCCTTTTTTCCTTTTTTCTAATATATCTTTGATATAATATTTTATTATCAAGTCACCATTAGCTCTTTTTTACTCTTCTTAGGTTCTAATGAATTTCTCGAATTTGGCCGTACCTCATATTATATCAAATAGTTCCATTCCTTATCTCTTTACTCCTATGCTCTAAGATTTCAGATACATTATTATCTTCCTTCTTTTAGCTCTGAACAGTTTTCTAGGATATGCCTTTAATTTTCTCTTACTTTGCTACAGAAAGGACATTAACTTGTCATAACTAGGTATTTTTCTTTTAGGCAATCCTAGCACCCATTACATCTCGTTCTTATTCTAAATAGGTAACATATTTCTTCTTTTTTATTTTATTATATCTCAAGTAGTTGGGTGGTCCTACTACATATTCATCAAATTATGTTTTTTTATATTATAATGTTGTTATCATTTACTCCATTCTTTCTCTATCTTCTACGTATACTCTATATTCTCATATTACACGATTAATGTTTTTCTTTCCTTTTTAATTGCTATTACCATAATCTATAAATATTTCTTTATCTTCAATTTTTAATACTAATTTTATTGTTGTGCAATATTATTCAAATATAAAATTCTCTTCTTTACTTAGGTCAAACAATAATCCGTCTACTGTTATTCCTTTGCTTCCTTTATTTTGCCTCTTAATCTCAACGTTTTTTGTCATAGGTAATGTTTAAATTTCATAAATTTCAATTCGTGTTCTAACATCTCATTTTCACTTAAAAAGGGGCATCTATGATTGTTCGTAAAGATCTTCTCTATATTATTTCTAGTTGCTCCATCACTTATTTTCCTATAAATTATTCGCGATATGGAATCACTTCTGTCCAATAATTGAAAGCTGAGCTTACGAAGGATTTTATCATTATTCCTGCATTATATGGTGTTAATCCCTTATTCATTGTTATTTTTCCCAATATTCATTATATTAAGAATAATTTAGACAATTTTAGCTGACTTTCTTATTAAATTATATTTAACAATGTCTTTCTTTCTGACGCCTTGTTCTATTCAGAAGGTAAGATTAATTTTCCTTTTTGAAATGTAGTAAGAAACTTTTTAGCTATTTTTTATACTTATTTTTCTATTTTTTACAAGTTTAATTATTTATTTATTTGCTTTATGTGAGCATTTTTCTGCTATTTTAATCAAAAACAAAGTCAGAATTTAACTATCTGTTCACTTAATCCTTGCTAATCTTTGAATTTAGAACATGATTTTTGGTGCATTTAATATATTTAGAATCTCTTGCTTAGTTTGCTCAGATAATTCTTTTACATGATCATAATTAAATTTTTGTTTATTTTATCTAAATTATTAGCATTGTTTTATCAATCTTTTTAATTTAATCAATCTTTTAAAAACTGAAACGTAATTATATCTACAGATAGATTATAAATATTATAATTTTCATCAATCAAATCTTCATTTAAGATTGATCAAAATTCCTAGTTCTTCAAAGCAATATTTTATGCTTAATGCTAGCTAAATTAAAAATTGATTCATAAGTAATAATCTCTCATTGGTTAAATCAGACTAGTAAATTAATTCTTCAGTTATTTAGTTGAACATTTTTATTTTATACTTAATTTTTTAATTATAAAGCAAATATTTTTAAATCCTATAAACGTAAAATCTATTTAGAATAAGTAATTAAATTTTAATTCCTAACATTCATTTTCATTAACATTATAAGTATTTATTTCTAGTATGATTGCAACATTTTAATCTTAAAGCATCTTAATAACTTATTATAGTTTATCTAATTTGCTAATCGCTAAAATTCTAAGATAGAAAAGTTTCCCAACATATAATTTTTAATTATTATTTTACTATTTATTTTAGTAATCCACTTTTATATTATTCTTCATAAATTGCTTAACCATGTATTTTTTCATAATATTACCAATATTTTCTATAAATAAATTAGCGTGACATCATGTTAATAGTTTTGTCACGAATTAATTGCTAATATTAATACTGATGGCAGTGTTCTCATATTTAATATTGTCATTCTGGATGTTCAATGAGACTCGTCAGCTTCTCCAAACGGGGAATCTAATTATAAAAAATTATTCTTAATGCAAATGTTCCAGTCTTGTTAAATAAGACTCAAATAAGGACTAGTAATTAAGGATATTAAATGGCCAGTCAGTTAAATGTTCAACTGCTAGTTAAAATCCTCAAATAAATTAAACTTGTCTTTTCTGAGCTTGTCCGCTCTTTTCAATTGTGTATCTAGTGCGAGATTACTCACAATGCAATATTCGTTGCAGCAGATTACCTACTAGCTCACCCGACCGCAGCCAACTCTTACATGATTTATATATAATAAATATATAAATTCTTTTATTTTAGTTATCTATATCTTATTCAAATTCTCGATTCTTGCATCATCTATAAAGTACAAACTGATAATTTTTTTAGCATATAACTGAATCTAAAGAGACTACTCATTTAAAATTATTATAAAATGAGATATTTCAACTACTTTGGAAAGACAAATTTACATATACTTAGAATTAAAATTTTTACTTTAAAAGTATAAAATGAGACACATTAAGGTACTTAGTTAATAATGATGACTCTAAAGAAAAGGGAAATTTACTATCGATAATTGATTGTATTTTAACATTATATTAGGTTTGAATAAGAAAAAAACCATAACCTTTAGATCCATATATAATAAAGGTTGTAGTAACTGTAATAAATTAATAAAAAATTTAGAGGAAAATTTAATTGATTTTAGAGTATAAAAAAATGAAAAGTTTATTAGTATAAGAAAATTAAATTTTTGGAAAAATCGAAAACATTTAAAAGCAGAGTAGAAATTTTTCTCTATATATGAAAAATAAAACTATTAAAATAAATATTCATAAAATAAGGTTATATTAATTAAAATTTAAACAAATATTTCCTTTCATAATAAGCGAAATTTAGAAATGATTTTAGATTTTATTAAGAATATTTATAAAAGTTTAGTTAACTAATAATTGAATTTAAAATTGATAAATCTAAAATTAATAATTAAAATAAAACCAAACATAACATAATCTTATAAATCTTACTAAAATAAAAATAGAAAGTTATAGAAGCAAAAAAGAGAGTTAAGAAAAAAGAAAGTAAAACAGTAGTAATGCAAATCAAGTTAAAGGATTTAAAAACTTAAATTTGTGAAATATTATTTATTTAAACATTTGATAGCTATTTTTCCAAATTTTTTATAAAAAAACTTTGATTAAAGAGCGTGTAGCACTGTAAAAAAGTTAATTTAATTCAAATTCTTCATCCAAGATACCTTGTGGTAATAAGTAATCCTCCATTATTTCATCAATTTCTTGTTATTCTTCTTCTTCCATCTACTACAGGATATCACTATTAGCTAATCTTCTCTTCACTATTCCCTCACTATAAGCCTTTTGAATTTTTTCTTATTACTGTTGCATTATTATTTTTATATCTTTTTCTTTGTATTAATTTTTTATATAGTAAAATGAATTGTCCTATAATAAAAATAGTCATTTAGATTTTATAGTCAGATTTCGCTTTAAAGAAAATAAATCCAAGTGATAACCAAAAATTAAAAATTATTTGTCTTTAAAAGTGTCGAAGGAAATATATATTAATGGAAAATTAATTTGGACAATTAAAATGAATAAATTTAACTAAAATGTAATTAGATAAATTTATAAATAAAAATAAGATAATAAAGTATGATAGTTTCTTTATAAATAATTTAGAAAAATACTATTAATTTATATAATTTACTAGAATTACAAAAATTATAATTAAAATTTTTGAACATAAGATATTTATATTAGAGAGATCATAGCACTTCGATAGTATGCATATCTTTTACTGTTCAAAATTGATAAAAAATAAATACTACTTGAGATTTTCAGGTCAATTGAAGGTTGCATCGTGGGGTAAAATCAAAGAAGAGGGACAAAAGTCTATTATGGGTTCAATATTTCCCCAATTTCTGATGAAGAATACCTTGAAAGAAAAAACATCTTGAGTCAAGTTATTGAAAGTAGTAGTGTCATTAGACACTATTGGTTGGACAGGGAGTAATAAGTAAAATTACAAGCAGTCCCTTTTCTGCACATAATAATAATTTAATAATTTTTATTTAAATAAATAGCATACTTGAAATATATTAAATTTAAATAACTATTAAAATTCAATAAATATAACTGAAATAAATATAAGATAATAATTATTAAAGTCTCTATGATAAACTTTACTAAACTTGAAAATTTTTGATTTTATGTATAAAAAATTTCAAATTTAAGAACTCATAAATATTATAAGAAATAAATTGTAAATAAAAATAATTATTTTCTAGATTAATTATTTAGCAATTAAGTAAAGCATAAAAAATAATTAGAATAATATAGATCAAAAAATGTAAAATAATATATATTTTATAAGCAATTTCAATATTTTTTATTAAACATTATTAATTTTTAAGAAAAAATTAAATTAAAACTACTAAAAAATTTGAATTTTATGACTATGAATAAAAATTAATAACTATCCAAATAATTTTAAAATAATATTTTAACGAAATTAAAGTTTTAGTAAACTCTATGAAGGTTTTAAAATCTGAAAACTCAATAGTACGATAGTGAATCAGCTCTAAACCCATGTTTATAGCAAATTTAAGATAGATTTTTAGACAGAATAGATCCTAATAGAAATTTAAAATAATAGAAACCGTAAATAAGAAATATTCTAAATATCAATTGGAAAAAAAACAGCCTATAAAAAATATACTTTAAAGACGAAAAGTTTATGCAATTATTCTAAATAAGTTAAAAAAATAAGACTTAGTAACAGAAATAAATTAAAAAAATGTAAAAGAAATTTAAAATAGATTTAAAAGCTTTATAAAATCTAAATATGATGTAATTCGATAAAAAAATTGATGTAAAAATTAAAGAACACTTTTTTAATTAAACATTTTAAAGAATAACAAAAGGAACAAAAAAAAGAAAAAAAGAAATGATCACAGCAAAAATTATAACAAAGTAATTCAAAAATGTAGAAAAATTCCCAATTATAACCTACTTTTTATTGAACAAAGAGAAAATGCAATCATCAAAATTAATATTCAGACTGAGAACCTAACTACTTTTTTTTAGAAGTGATCTTCAAGAAAGAATATTCCTTAAGAATATGATTAATGCTTATGTCAAGAAAAAGAGACATTCTAACACATATTCAAATGTAAATACTACCAAACAAGTATAGATAATATGAAAACCTAAATAGATAAAATTATTAAAAGCAAAAATAAAGCGTAAAATAATATAAACTAAGAAAATCTTTATGAAAATATAGAACAAAAGATCTTAGAATATAATTAAAACATAATAAATTAAATATTTTGCAAAAAAGACTATATGACTCAAATTGATAGAATAATAAAATCTACATGAAGCAGAATAAAATAAACTTGAAAATAAATATATTCTTTCTAAAACTTAACGAAAATAAGACAAGTAAATCTAATCTTAATGAGACAAGAAGAAATACTATAACATTTTCAAGAGTACTTAAAAGAAGAAGTGTATTGAGTTTAGACATAAAACTTCAAAGCTATTAAGCAAATTATATTATTTTTAATTTAATTTAATTTAATAAAAAATATACTTCCTACCGATTAATGATAATATGCTGATATTGCAAACTGGCCCAAAAATGAAGTACTTAGTTACTACCAATTAAGGTAAAAAGAAAAGATAGTAATAGAAAATTAATGGAAAAATTTATACATAAAAAATGCAATATAAAAATTAATTTTACAGAAAAAGCACTCCAAGAAAATAAAGAATTTCCCTATAACTAAAAAGCATTTTATGAATTTAATGAAAAATTATTGGGATTTAATTATAAGAATAAATAAAGAAAAAGTAATTTTAAACTCTTCAAGACTCATAGCATTGAGATCCTAACAAGTTCCAAGGAATTATATTTTTTAAACAACTAACTCTTTAATCATGGTGATCATATTAATGGAAGTACTATGTTAATTGATAATAATAATAATTATACATAAAGAAACATAGATAAATATCTGAAAATTTAAAAATTTGTACTTTTTTAAAGTCCGCAAAATAAGTATTTCAATCTTTTTAATGCACTAATTATAATTAATTAATATTTTTTAATATATTAATTTTTTCTAGTTTGATAAAAGTATTTGTACATATTTTCTAAAATAGTTCTTATTTTATTTTAATTTTATTAGTTTATTAATTATTTGCTTTTAACTATAAAATTCTGCTATTCTTTTAGTTTATAAAAATATAGTCCATTTTTTATATTTTAAGCATTCTAATTATTTTTATTACTTCTACAAGAAAAATGGCACCTAAAAGTAGTCCTCTCTTGGCTCATTCGTCAAAAACTAGAATAATAATCTGATCTGACTGAAAAAGCCCCTCATTAAGCTTAGAAAATATAATATAAGGAAGCATATGCATAATTGGTGCAACAGCTAATAATTAATATATAATACGAATTAAAATAGCAAAGATAAAGCACAGAAAACTAGAAAATATGTAGAAAATCTGATTGAATAACTTGATCTATAATTTCCATCCATAGATGAAATTTTTAATAAGATTTAATCGTGAATAGTAAATTTTTTAAGACAAAAATATGGAAAAAGCCGTTCGCCTCTCGAATAATTAAATTAAAAACGCAAGGAGGAAAGCAGTGAGGAGCTTTGGTCATAAAAAAATATAAAACCCATTTAGTTCTTCTTATGAAGGGAAAATTATGGTTGGAATTTAGCAGATAAACGAGATTATCCAAGTATCTGATTCAAAGTTCTAAATTCAACTGTACTAAATGAAAAAATTATATCCAACTATGAAGAAATTATTTTAAATTAAAGGGAAAGAATAAGAGAATTGATGAAAAATTAAATATTAAACTAATGATAATATGACGCCGGCTTATCTAAAATTAACTGATTACAGAAGAGTAGCTTTACAAATATTCACAATAGAATTATAAAAAAGACACAAACATGGTCAATGAAAGGTATTTAACAAAATTAAATGTGGAAAAAAGACAATTAGAAGGGAATATTGGTTCCGATTTATAAAAGAGAATTGAATTATTAAAAAAAAAGTGTTTCAAAAAAAATGTAGAAAAAATAAACAAAATTTTGCTCTACTGTAATAATAGCAGTCATATACTAAAATAATGCTACTCTTGAAAAAATTTAAACTAAAAGAAGACGATTTAACATTAAGAACACAGAGCAAATTATGAATAAAAGATGTGAAGTATGTAAACAGAAATTATTTACAATAAATTTTGGTAATTCACCATAGTAACCTTTTACATTAAAAATAAGGTAATTATATTACGACACTTAAAAAAAATTGGACGCAGGTACCTGGCTGAAAACCCAAAAGATGCAAACTTAAAATAATTATTTTATAATAATAATATCATAATCATAAATAGTAATTAAAATGGAAGAGATTGACAAATAATTCTATGAGCTCCTCAAAAATTCTATTTCATTTTTCTAAATTTTATAGTAAATAATAGAACTGTAAGAAAAGTAAGAATAATAATAGCTAGTAAATTAAATAGCATTAGATTAGTAATCAATTATTTCAATAGAAAACATATCTGAATATCAATAATAAGAAACAAATAAGATAAATTACTATTGTAGAAAAATCCGTTACTATATATATTAGAAAAAAAACTGCTAAAAAAATATGAAAGAAAACAGAAATCGAAAGAATTAATATTAAGTCCTATGATATCCTTTAGTTTAGAATAGTGCTGAAACAAATAGAAATTAAAGGTGAAACTTTCTCTAAGACTATAAACTTAATTTTATCATTTTATTGAAGCCATTATAATTATATAATTAAAAAATTTACTTTATAAATTAAAAATATTTCTGCTTATTTAAAAAAATTTAATTTCACTTTCATATCGTTTAAGTAAAAAATTTGGATGTAAATTAAATTTTCAACTATAAATTATATATTTAGATTTTTATATTAATATTTTATCTAAAAAATGGAGGTCAGCTTCAAATTAACTATGAACTCTGGTAGTTCGCATTCAAACAAGTGGAGATGCGCATTTTATACTGAAAACCAACACTGTTTGGAAACTTTCAGCTTTGAGGGCGAAATCATTCCATTCTGATCTAATTTTTTCTATCCTTTCTTGAGGAAAGCTAAGTATTGTTCAGGTGGTATCGTAGAGAGAAGCAGAAAATTAAAAACCTTATGAGGATTCGATAAAGCCGAAAGGCGAACCTATCTTAATTTAATTAAATTTTTTTCTAAGTTCATAATTAATTTTATTAATAGACTATTTAAAAAATATTTCTGGATCCTTATTTGTTAATTTATATTATTTTATATTTTAAAATACTTTATTTTTATAAAACATATTAGCATTTATTTTTATTTATTATAATATATCTTTTTCTTATGATTAGTTCTAATATTATGCTTATTTTCTATCTTTATTTTGTATACTTAATGAAATTTTTTATTTGCTATATGTTATTTATAAATATAAAATAATATTTAGATTGTTATTTAGTAATTTTATAGATGATATTAAAATATTAATTTTAAAATAATTTACTGTTATTTTCACTTCATTGTAATCATATCATGTGAATAATGAAATAGCATAAATTACATTTTTCTTTTATAATAGTATTGTGCGAACTTTCTGATCTTAAATCTCTTTTATTATCATAATTAATCTTTACTTCTAATTAAGTGGCTTATATTTATTGACTAATCTTTAATTGTATATTAAAAATATTATCTTCGCATTTTACAACTTAAAGCAAAAATGAATATTTAAATTTATTATTTAGACTTTTTAACTTTAAATATACAAATTGCAACTGATAAAGCATTAATAAATATTTGTATTATAATTATAAATGAAGTAGTTTACATTTTCATTATACTTTTACATTTTTAATTTAAATATATTAAGAAATTTCCTTTCTCTATGTTACTTAAATTCAAAAACTAATTTTTTGTTTCTAAAATTTTTATAATTTTAACCTTAAAGTAATTTTAAGATATTTTATCCAGAGATATTAATAAGTAATTAAGATATTAAATACCTCTTTGTTATTTTTTTCTTTAATACCGTATTTTAACTTATAAATATTACCTTTTAGCTTTCTTTTTCCTTTATTAACTAATCTATTCTTAAATTATTACTTTGCTGAAAATTTCAATTTTTATCAAAACTAATAAGTGTTTTTATTTTATTTGCAAGCAATTACAAAATTATTATTTTCCTAGCATAATAGATAAAGTTAAAGAAATAAAGGTTTATTAGAGATTATACAAGGAAATCATTTATGATTAGGAAGAATTATTTTAATTAGGTTTATAAACAGAAAAAAGGAACCTAGATGTTCCTAAAAATTTATAGTTTTATATAATTATCTTAAGTTTGAGCTTATTATTTGAAAAAATGCTGCTACAAAGTCATACTAATACAGATAGTCCATATAATAGGATAGTAAGTTACATTTACTGTCTAATAAGAAGATATTGTTTATTCTTAAAAATATAATGAGAATTGATAAATTTTTTATAGATTCATAAGATGAAAAATTAAAAAAAGCCATAAAAATAATAAAAGAAGATATATTACAGAAAATTAATAAATTATAATTTGTTAAATTAAAAAATAATTAAGGAAATTTATGAGCGTATAAACTTAGTAAAAAGAGTATATAATTGGATTCTATTGCTATCAAGAATAAAATTATAATTTGCCTTATAACCTAGCTCATTACTAGTCACCTTGTATCTCTACCTTATCCAGACTTCATTTTTCAAGGATTTCTCGAACAACTCAGAAATTCTTTGCTTCTTCTTATAGATTTTGATACTCGAAGCTGGACAATGGAGGTAATTTCATTTTAGATATTGTCTTTTAATTTCTTCTCTATTCTTTCTCTCTATCAATATTTTTCCAAAGAATCTCCAATTTTGTTGCAAATTCTACATTTCATAATCTTTTTCGGTTTTTAATTTACTTGGGTCTTGATTATTGACTGCTCATTGATAGAACATCGCTAAGAATTATCTTATTTATTATGTTTTTCTATTGGATTCCTTAGATTTTTTCTTCTAATTTTATAAGAAATCATTTAATTTTCGTATTTAGCAAATGCCTTATTTTATGTTCTTCAAGTATCATTAAGTCTGCATAAAATCTGTCTAGTTATAGTAGTACTCTATAAAAGATATCTTCCATTTTATATTTATTATTTGATTCAATTAAATCAAACTATTAGCAATTTTTGTTAAAAACTAATTTAGATAAAGTAAAGCCAATAAATTTCTTGTATATATAATTTTGCAGTTTAAATTACTTTAATTAAACATATAAAAGATGAATTTCAAATTAATTTCTGATTAGTAAATTTGATTTTTAGCAAATATGATTAAAATTCTAAAAGGAAATAATAAATTATATCAATTTAATAATCACAGAGAAATTTTAAATTTTTTATGTAAAAAGGTTTTAAATTTACTTTTAAAGCAAATGAAAGTAACTTAAGTTAAAAAATTCAAATTCTTAAAAATAACTTAATTAGTGTATAAGTATATTTGCTTATATATAATATTTTAAATTTAAATAGTATCTAAATCATTCATATGTTATAAGTGGATGAATTATAACATAAATATTTAGAATGAAAAAATAATCAGTTTTTTGATTTATTTGATAAGAAATTTTAAAAAAGTTTAGAGGAATTTAGTGATTCTAAACTAAGAAATATTATATTATTGATAAAATTAAATGTAAGAAAAATAGATTCCTATTAGAAATTTCGAATAGAAAAATTTGATTGAAATTAATAAATTAAATTAAATTTTTACTTTTATTGATGTTTACAGTTTTCATTCATTTAAAATCATTATTAATATTTATTTTTCTGTATTTTTAAAGTCTTTGAAATATTTTTCTAATTCCCTACTCTCTAAATTTTTCAATATGTTTCTTTTGATTATAAACTGTCTTAAAATTCCTTATCTGTTATACCATTTTTTAAATCCAATCTAAGCTTTTCTTTAATATTTTGATTATTACTATTTTACCATGTTATTTTGCTTATAAGTATTTTATTATATTCTAATGTCTTTTTAAATTTATTTATACTTCTATATTTTAGTTTTAATGTTCTATTATTTTCGTTATATAGTTTTTATGTTTAAATTAAAATTTTTTTTTATTTTGAGTAAAATTTGTTAGCTATATGTGTGCTTCTAATTATTTACACAATCATTAAGTTTCTCTTTATCATATTTTTCTATTATTTAGTTCTCTAAAAATAAAAAATAAGTTGTTAATTTAAATATGGTTTTCCATTTTTTATCTTTAGCTTATTTAAACCATATATGCCATTTTAGAAAATAACTTTTAATTTTGATATTACCTTTAAACTATTTCTACCGTTTTTTATCTTATTTTATATTTAGATATTACTTTATTTTCTTTTAATTTTTTAGAAGAATTTCATTTTTAGCTATTTAATGAAATTTGATATTTGGATTAATTTTAGTCTTTTATTTGTTCTAATTTTTATATCTTGCTTCATAAAATTTTAATATATTTAATACCTTTTATTTATAAAGATAGTTTTATTTCTAACTAAGTTCTACTAACTATATAAATTATTAATATTATTCATTATTCTAAAGTAAATTTAACTTTATGTTCGAATATTTGTTTATAAAAATTAAAGTACCTTAAGGCAGTCATTTATTCGAATTGCAATCGATTGAAGTTTATATTTTTAGTTCTTAACGTTATGTTTTTTCTGTCAAAGGTGTTTAAAATCCAGGAAATTTTGAGGATCCAATTACTTTTATGAATTATTAATTTCAAAATCTTTAAAAGTAATGTGATGAAGTTAAACTTGGAATTTTTAAAATATTTTTAGTGAATAGCTTATATAATAGTAATGGAAAATTTATATCTATGTAACGAAATACTTTTGAATGATTATTAACATTATTACTTATAGCTTTTATAAGATGCTATAAAAATTTAAAGCTGTCTTCAGATTAAAAATATTGTACTTAATATCTTAAATAATTAGTATGTAATAAACATACTCTTAGAAATAAAAAGATGATTATTTAGTTAATTAAACTTATTTTAGATAAAAAATATTAAAATGTTTTGCTAAAGCCTTTGTAGTCAGCAATCTGACCTATTCTTTCAGTTTTTCTAAAATAGTTTGTCAAAATTCCTTCTAGACTTAATTAGGCAATGTAGCCATTCATTAATGCACCTTTCTTTAACTTTCTGAATAGTTTATATCTTGTATATAGCAATCATAATTATTCTTTCTCCAAGGATTAAAATTCGAATTATAGATTTTATATATATATTTTCCCGCTTTACTTTTTAAATATTTTTAAAAATATCTTATTTATTCTTTCGTTAAATTTCGCCTAGTTATTAACTGTATTTTAGTAGTGCTATTCATTACACACTTAACATTTTATTCTTCTTTTAGATTATTAATCCTGTAAAACTTATTTAACTAAATTTACTAGTCATTTTAAATTAATTTTTACTGTTTATTTTAATTTGAGGCTTCGTTTTCTTTTTCCTTAGGATCTGATTAATTCTGTTAAAAAGAAAATGACATTACTTAATTTATTATTAAATTTAAGAAATTCTTTATTCAGTTTGTTTTCTATGTCTTTGTTGATTAATATTGTTTCTCAAACAAAGATGCTATTATTTTTCTAATTATTCTACTTTCTCAGTAGTGTAACTACTTTGATCTTAAAATTCTTTAGGGAGTTGGATAATAATTCTATTTAAGTTTATGTTGGGAGGTTTTTTAAATTCTGGATTTCCAAGTGGTTAATGTTCGTTAAATCAATCTTTTACCTCACTTTCATTCAATGTAAATATGATTTTTTGTATTTTTTAGAAGATTTTCCTGTTTTAGATTATTTTCAAAATTCTTTTATTTTTAAGTAGCAATTTAATATTCTTTTATAATAATCAAAATGAAAATTAGGTTCGAAAAGACAAAGATAAAAATTTTGAGGTGCATAAAACTAAAAAAATCAACCTGATCAGAAGTAAGAAACTAATTTTTTTAGTTATATTTATAATTTTATGGGAAACTAAAAACTAAGAGATGAAGAAAACGGAATTATAAGATTAGTGAAGTTAAATCATTATAATAAAAAACTAATTTTTAAATAAATTTTTTAATATTTTGCAAAATTTCTCTCTAAAAATAGCTTTAAAATTATATTTATAATTCTAATAATAAAAACTGATAAATAAGCAATTATTTCAATTATGTGAAGAAAGCTTTAATATTAAATAAAGAATCCAAAATTATATATTTTAAGAAAATAACGCAATGCTTTATATATTAAAATAAAGATTTGAAATAAATTTTTCTTCTTGCAGAAAATTAAATTGGGATAAGGTGAATTATGAAGAAAATTATAATACAAATATAATAATTTTATGTAAAAAACTATAAATTAATAAATAACATAAATATTAATGCTTATTTTAATTAAATTTATTAATATAGTAATAATTAAAATAACAGTGGCAATCATTAACTGTAGCAATTCGATATAGTTGCGATTCAAAAAATTAAATATCTCATCCAATTAAAAAGGAGATTTAAAATTCAGCTTTAAATTGGTAAATTTTACTTAAGAAATAATAATAAATTTAGATTAGATTAATCATATCTAATTTAAACTCTATATATTGCTATGAAATAAAAAATTGAAAAAATTTAATAAAATATGTTAAAATATTTTAGCGCTAAGGATTTCCACAGACTAAAGGTAAAAATTTGTAATAAAAATGTTATTTTTTATAAATGAAATAACTATTTAATGTTAAGTCAAAAGATAAATTTCAGTAAAGTCTAAATCTGATTATCAAAATTATAAAAATGTAGAATAGAATATTATTTATTACTTTCATTCTAAGTTTTAATGTGGATTGAAAATTACAAGATAAATGAAGTTTAAGATTAATTCTTATTTTAGAAAGATAAAGTAAAGGATAAATTTAATTAATGCAAAAAAGCTATAAATTTTAATAAAAAGCAAACATTAAATCACCAAGTTTTAATAATAAAGAAAAATATTAGTAAAAAAATATAAAATTAAACTCTAAATTTGATAAATCACAAAAAAATAAAATTAAAAAATAATAAAAATTTGATTGAAAGAAATAAATAAAATTAAAAATGCAAGAATATAATAATAAAAATTAAGAAAAAAACTGACATAAATGTCGAAATATTATAGTAAGAAATATGAACAATTTAAAATTAAATGTTATGTAAATTATATAATCACCAAAAAATTGTTAAAAAAATCGGTATTTCTCAGACTAAGTTAAGAATATCGAAAAAAGGAAAAAAATCTTAATTAAATTAAATATATTTACATATTATTCTAAAAAATATTGATGAAAATGAGTAAAAATATAAAATTAAAAATAAATAAAAAAATTAAAAATTTAATTTTAACAGACTAAAATTAAATATAGAGACAAAACATTAAAATAGTTTACTAAATATATTTATAATAATTAATAATTTTAAATATAAATATTTTTTTGAAGTGTTGAAAGCTTTAGAAAGATTTAGATTTAAAATTGTAATTATAACTTTTATATAAAAACTATTTGCATAAAAAAATTTCTAACTTACTTATATTTTTTAATTTTCTAAAAGATCTGTTATAGAAATTAAATGTATTATCATAAAAACTTATTTCTAGCATTATTGAATTTTTATAGTTTAATCAAAAATTTTAAATAAAAAAGTTTTATTTTGCTATATAAAAATGTATATTCATAAAAATAATTTAAACTTTATTTAACTTTTTAAGTAATTTAAAAGATGAAAATTCCCTACTCAAGCAAATATTCTTTTTTGACATTGCTTTATAAAAAGCAATAGATAAATTTGCCTAAAATTCAGTATAATTAAAAAAAGGTAATTATTCAAAAAAATTTAAATATAAAAGCAAAATAAAGGTTAATTACAAAAAAATTAAAAGCTTTTTAAGCTAAATGAGATATTCCAACTTATATAACTTATAATAAGCTCTTGAACTAGGAAGTAAATAAAGTAAAATTTTAATAAACTTCTCATCTTCAAATTATTTAGAAATAATAAAAATATTTAAAAAACTTATCAAATATTTCTAAAGAGCAAATATAAAAATCATATTTTAATTTATCTCGAAAAAGGAATTAAAACAATCATTTAAATATAAAAAATATTATTTTCGTTATGATTAATTTCTTTTAAATTACTTGAAATGTAATAAACTGAAAAAATTTTTAATTAAAAAAATTTTAATAATAAAGGTAAAAATTTTTGAACTAGAAAGTGACAAATGATTATCTTGGTATTTAAAAAGATATTAATCAATTGAAAAAATTAAAGAATGATAAATTACTAAAATTACATTATTAAAATTATTATAAAATAATTAATTATTGAAGTTTATTTCATTATAATACTTTTAACTTAATTTTAAAAAACTATTAAGAAATTTTTTAATTTTATCTTTTTTATAAATTTTTCCTTTTTTTGTCTAATTTTAATTTGCCTTTTTCAAATTTTTTAAATTTTATAAAATTAATTTCTTTTAATCAAAGTAAAATCTTATTTTTTTATCTTTTTGAATATTTGTTCAAAAACTCTTTCATAAAATTTTTAATTCGTTTTTGATTATAGTTAACTTTTAAAAATTTTTAATTTTCCTTAGACGTTAATTTTACAGCAAAATTATTTGAATTTTAATCTAAATGATTGATTGATATTTTTATTTTATTTACTATTGACAATAAAAAGATTGGTATTTTGTTGAATAATTCTCTGATAGCTTATTCTTGCTTAATAATTTATTTTTCTTTTTAATTTATAAGAATATTCAAAAATAACTTTTATTCTAAATATCTTTCTTAATTTTTTTATTTATTAAATATTTAAAATTAAGTAAATTATTAAATATTACATCCTTATAATACTTTTGTTTAAGATGCACAAACTACTGAAGTTATATAATTTTGATTTTTAAGGGAAATATTTATCTAAAATTTAATTAGCCATTTATAATGATTTAATTGATTATAATCCTTTTATTTAAATTATTTTTTTCTCTTTTTGATCCAAAATCAAAAGATTCATATTTACTGCATTTCCTTTTATTTTTTACGTAAAACTCTTCACTTATCTGGATTTTAGTATGTATGACAAAGCTCTTCAAGAAATAAGAAAAAGCTAAACCCCTTTAAAATTATGACCTTTGAATTAGGACATTACATACTAATTTGTAAATTAATCCTTATTTTATATCTTTATTTGATATGGAACTATATCTTCAATTTTTAAATGCTTTAATAATAATAATAATAAACTTAAAGTTAAAAAGTCTTGCAATGCCTGGAATCTCAACCAGTTTCTTGCTGTCATTTTTTTAACGTGGATGGATACCACGACCAAGTTTTTTACGTTGGAGGTAACCACTAAAAATCTTCCGAGTTTCCAGCAAATATTTTTCTTTTATAGACTCCGGCTTCAGTAATTCATAGCCTATTAAGAGTCTTTCACGTTCTTAGTTGTTCTTTTAATTATATTTGTTTTCAGCCACCACAATTTTTCAATAAATGTCATCTTGACTTGCAATATCAACATTGTTTGGTTTATCTTTTCAAAGGTTTTTTCTAAAATACTTTTTTTCAAGCTGATTTATTCGTTTTATTAAATCTTATTCAATATTTTCATTTTTCTATTTTTCTGCAACATCTTTTTAAATTAATTCCTTTTCAATGATCATGTCTTGATTTTGTTTAAGGTTCGTTTGAGACTATTAGTATAATTATTATTCCGTTACTAAATTATTCTGGATTAACTGACGTCTAATTATTAACAATTCATTATTTTATCATCTATGAAGTTCATTAATTCTCTGATTTTTTCTCCTTGGTTGTAAATTATTTCTTGATACTCAGAAATTTTATTTTTCATTTAATCGAGCTATAAAAAAAGTTCTGAATTCTCTCCAATCTTACCTGGATTCTTCTGAGCTGTTCCTATCATAATTTTACCTTCTGATGAGGAACTCGATTTCTCTCTTAGTTTTTGTTATTTAAGTAATTGTTTCGCCGCTTTCCTTTTTGCGTTTCTAGTTAAGTTTTTTGAAAGGCGAATAGATTGTTCCATTTGTTTTTAATATTCTTTTTTTTTAAATGCTTTATTGTATTAGAAATGGATTTAATTATACACATGATCCTTTAGCAATTATTTTCTTATAAAAAGTTAAAAGTTAAAAAGCTTTGTTAAAGCCTTAGTAGTCAGCCATCTGACCTATTCTATCAGCTTGTCTCCATTAGTTTGCCTTGAATTTCTACTAGGTTTAGTTAGGCGGTGTAGCACTTCATTAGCGCACCATCTTTTAATATTCTGAATAGTCTTCATCTTGCATGTAGCGTTCCTAATTATTTCTCCAAGGATTAAGATTTGAATTAAAGAATTTTTTTCTATAAATTTTTCCGCTTTATGTTGGATATATCCTAAATAGTTTTCTTTTAATATCTTATTTATTCTTTCTTTAAATTTCGCTTAGTTAGTAGCAGTATTTTCATTGGTGTTATTTATTGCGCACGTAGCATTTTATTATTCTTTTAACCTATTATTCCTGTAACACTTATTTAATTTAAATTTACAAATTATTTTAAATAAACGTTTACTGTTTATTTTAATTTGAGGCTTCATTTTCTATTTCCATAGGATCTGATTAATTCTGTTAAATCGAAAATGGTGTAACCTGAATTTATTATTAAATTTAAAGAATTCTTTATTCTAGTTTTTTTTCTATTTCTTATGATTATTAATATTGTTTCTCAAGTAAAAACGTTATTAGTTTTTCTAATTTTTCTACTTTATCAGTGAGGTATCTATTTTTAAACATAAACTCTTTTAATGACTTAGATAATATTTCTATTTGAGTTTGTGTCGGAAGTTTTTTTAATTCTGGATTTCCAAGTGGTTAATGTTCGCCATATCAATCTTTACCTCACTTTCACTCATTGTAATTTTTTCGCTTTTTTATTTTTTAGAGAATTTTCCTGTTTAAATGTTTTGTTCAAAGTTCTGTTATTTCTTAGAAGCCGATTTATATATATATATCATAATAAAAATGTCTCATGATATTCAGTTGTCTAGAATAGTAAATCTGTATTGATATCAGCTGTTTTTTTTTTCAGGTTCCACACACTAATCTGAAAAAACTTAATTATTATTAAAAATTCTATTATTTTTAAGTATTATTTAACCACTACTAACCAATTCCTGGCCTAAGAATTCGATTGCTTAGAAAGCAGTAGAGATTGAGCTTAGATATTTTTTGCAAAATTCAAAATTAAATTGTTTCATTTAAGCTGCTTTTAATTTCTATTAATTTTTAACTAAGCACAAAGGACTCTATAGATTCAATTAATTTTCAGAAAATGCAAAGTATTTTCAGACAATTATCTCCAGTTTTAAGTATCAATTCAATTTAGAATAAGCCAAGTTCTACACTGTAAATTAAAGAATTTTAGAAATTTCATTCAATTCTCATTCAATTCAGATTCAATTCTCATTCAGATCTCGTTCAATTTTTTTAGGAAAAGGTACTTTACGTTTTAAGATTAAAGAATGACATTAAAAAATTTACTATGCTAGGCTTCATCCCTTTTGAAAGACTATGGAATTTTTAAAATCAATACATTGAAAATGGTTGTTTAAAACGGATAAAAAAATATAAAAAATACGTAGAAATAGACAAAAGAAACTAACTAGAAGTTATTTAATTACATTAGAAAAAATTGAAATAAATAATTTTAAAAATAGCTATAAAAGATAAATTCTATAGATTTAAGTATAAGTTAATTGTAAAATAAGAAAAAATAAGTGAACTGTTTAAAAATAATCCTACCTTTTCTCATTTTACAGTACTTTCTTTATATAATTACTTGTTGTATTTGGTCTCTATTTATAGTAAAAATGGTTATATTTGAAAAAAATTTAAATAATATAATTAATTTTCCAATATTTTAACTCTTAAAAATAACTTTTATTTATTTCTCCAAAATGATTGAATCATATTATTTAAAAATAAATATAAATATACTTATTTATTAGTTACATTTCTTTTTTTAACTAACAAAAAGAATTTTTGTTTTTAAATATTTAAAAAATTATTCTATTCATTAAATATTTGCAAACATAGTTAAAAGTTGAAAAGTAAATTTCAAAGAGGTTAAAGATTAAAGAGAGTAAGTTAAAGTTTTTAATTTTAGTTTGAATTA
This sequence comes from Loxodes magnus, assembly GCA_946699065.1. NCBI lineage: Eukaryota > Ciliophora > Karyorelictea > Loxodida > Loxodidae > Loxodes > Loxodes magnus. The sequence goes on from CAMPDV010001555.1 coordinate 98,040, forward strand.
TTAATTTTTATAATTTTGAATATTTTGAATATTATTTAGAAGCCAAAAAAATTAAAATTAAGAAGCTGATTTTAATATAAAGATATTTAAACAAAAAGACATTATTTTATACTAAAAGAAAATTAAAACAATAGTTTTTTATGTGTAAAAGGATTATGAATATCATTATTAAAGAAACGAAAAGCATCCAGAGTGGAAAACTCTAAAAAATAGGAAAATTGAATAATATTTGATAATCAAATTTTAAAAATATTAAAATATTATAAATAAGCAAAATAATATAATATAAATTAATAAAAAATCAAATTAATTGAAATAAAAATCAGAAAAGGAAACAAATTATAAAACTTATTATATCAATTTTCAAAGATATAAATTGAAAAATCGAATCATAATTGCTTTATATTCAAAACTAAATTTTATTTATTTATCTGAATTAATAATTATAATAGACATAAATTAGTTAAAAATTGGATATTTAAATAAAAATTAAAAATTAAATTATATTTTAATACAAAATTTTCTTTCTCTAATTTATTTTACTTAGAATTTTAGGAATTGAGCTAATATTAAGAAAATATAAGGGTTATCATTTTTCTTTTTTTAATTCAATATAATGATAGTTTAATCTATTTTAAGTAAGAAAAATATAAATTATTAAATTTCTGTTATTTAAAATTTAATACTAAATTTTACTATTTTAATTTTTTTTATAAAAATAATACACAATTTTGATTCAAATTTTAAAGTAAAGAAATTAGTTAAATCAGCGCAAACTATATTTAATTAATTTTTTTTTTAATTTTTTTACTTGCCATATGAAGTTTAATTATGATTTGATTTAAAATTTTTTTAATCTGCTTTTTTCTAATAAAATATAATTCGTTTATAAATTTGAATAAGAAATAAAAGAACTCACGCTAGTTTAAAATAATTTTTTCTTTCAAATTTAAATTTATTTAGAATTACATTTTTATTGTATATAAAAAATGGAAAAATGAGTTTTAATAACACTTTTATAATTAATTTTACAACAGATTTGTTTAATTATATTTTTCTTTACTTAAGCAAGCATCTAATTTTCTTTTTTGATTCTTATATATAATTACTTCGTTTTCAATCAAACAAAATGTTTTTTTATAGAAATATTTATCGTTACTATAGATATTTTGACATTGTCACCCTGTTTTCATAAAAAAATAAAAATATAAAAATATAAAAAAAATATTTGATGCCTTAATTTAGTTATTTTTAGTTTAATTTAATTTAATTTTTCCAATTCCTAATAATATAGATTTTATTGATTATTTTATTTGCTAATATATTTCGAAATTATTAAATTTTATTTTTTCTTAAAATTGATTTAATTATTTAATTAAGACGATTTAATTTAAATAATTATTATATTTTATCTAAAATGTTTTAATAAGTGACAATTAAGTATTTTTCTTTGTAAATTAGCAGTGATCTTTACATAGAGTAAAAATCTTTTAATCTAAAATCTTACTAATTTTAAAAAAGATTATCATGTTCTCTAAAAAATCATTTTAGATAAGCTATAAAAATGTATTTATTTATGAATCGAAAAATTCTGCCGTAATATTAAAATATAAAGGCTAAAATTTGCTTAAAAGAGAAATTTTTGTAAGAATCAAATTATTTCAGTAACTTTTTAACACATAAAAGAATCGAAATTTGCATTTTTTTAATTAAATGGCTTGATTGCTTGAAAATTCAAAGATTTAAGAACTTACAAGAAAAAAGCATAAAATTCTGGAGTTGAGATAAATAAATTTTCTTGATTATTCAATATACAAAAATTTCACAATGTTAATACTATAATGAAAAATATAATGAAAATAATATGAAAGTAGATGCTGAATTGGTCATATTATGTTAGAGGTTGTTATAATTTTAAAGCAATATTTCTTTGAGTATTTAAAATAAATAAAAGATAATTAAAGTTACAAAAAATAACAATTTTTGAAAAATGTAATTAAATATGAAATACAAAATATTATTGTAGTTTTTATAGTAATTAATCAAAGTACTTAAAGTTTAACGTCAAACGGGATAATTTTTTATTATTTATTTCAGTATTTAAAAATTAAAAGTTTATAAAAGTAGTTAAACTTATAATTTAGGCTTGAACATACTCAAACAAGACAAAAAATAAGTTACAAAGATAAAATTGATATAAAAAAAAATTAAATGTTGAGAGTTTTAGATCCCTGGGCTTTCAACCAGGTACTTTCTGCCCTTTTTATATGTGGTAGGTTATCAACAACTATCATTAGTTCTTTATAAAATTTTCTATTTATAAGTACCTTTTACCGTTATTCAGAATTTATTTAGACTTCTTCATGTTCTTCATTCTTCTCTTTTTCTTAGTTTGTTTTAAGACTCAAAACTGTCGTAAAATATTGTAAATTTAATTACAGTAGTAGCATTTTTTGATTGATTTTTCAGACTTTTTTCTAAAACTTTTTTCCAATTTTTCTATTTCTTTTTTGTAACTTTATGTTAGTTTTTTCTCCTCACCTAATTTCTTAATAAATTAAAATTAATTTATTCATTTTCTATAACCATATTTTGCTATTAATAAATATTCATTATGATTACTCATAAAGTTATTGTTCTACTACTAAATTATTTTAGATTAACTGATAACGTATTATTAATAATTCATTATTTTAATTGTCATTATTATTATTAATTTTCTGATTTTTTCCCTTAATTGTAGATTGTTTCTTCAAAATTTTAGATTAATTTTTACATTTTTCTAGTTTATTTTAGAGTTTTTGGTCAATTTTATTTTAAGTTTTTCCAATCTCTACATTTCCGATAAAAACTTTACTTTTGATGAAAAATTGATTCCTTTTGATTCTAATGCATTTTTCTTTATTTCTTTCATCACTTTTTTCTTAAGTTTCAAAGTTCATTCTTCGAGAATCAGAAGTTTTTTTAAGGTAAACATAATTTATATTATTTATATAATAAATTAAGAAAAATTCATAGAACTTTAAAAAAGCAAGAGAATAATAAGTTGAAATTAAAGCAATTTTTAATATTCTTTATCATATTTCTTTTATAATAGGATATTTAAAATTTTTGCATGTTAATATAAGAAGAAATTGATACTACAAGAAAGATACAAATAAAATGATTAATCTAATCTACAATAGATAAAAAGATTACAGTTATCAAGTAGCTATTAAAAGAAACAATTATTGATCCTAAAATACTTGAAATATTCAGCTTATAAATAAATTACTATATAGTTTGTAAATTTATTAGTTGCTTTCTTTTTAAATCTTTTAGACTTTAACTTCATTAAAAGACATATCAAAATATATTATGTTTTCCAATAATAATTTTGTCTTCCTTTTTCCATAATTTTCGATGATCTTAATTTTACTTAGGTTAATTAACTCATTTTATAAATTAGAATATAACATCAATTCATATTTTTTCTAATCTTAATCAAAATAAAATTATGCAAAAGATAATAGCATAAAAAGAAAAAGGTTAGAAGATAAGATCTTGAAATATAAATTAAATTATGACAATATTCTTAGCATATTTGATTAACTAATGTATTTATTTGAATCTTAAATGTAATATTAGCATTTAATTACTTAATTTAATTTAAAACAATTATATAAAGATATAATTTAACTGATTTATATAGCTTTAAATTTACTAGTTTTTATATTAATTGTAGTGAAAAATATTTCTATAACTAATTATTCTAAAATTCACTTTACTGAATTAAAAAATAAAAGTAATATATATAATATTAAGAAATGAAATATATTAGCAATCATATTCTTTATTTCCTAACTTAAATATCTATAAATATTTCCATATTTACAAGCTAAAATAAAATATAATAGTGATTGAATAATTTTCTTATTAGTTAATATAAAAGTTATTTAATTTACTTCCTTATTTAATAATATTAATTTAAATATTAATTTAATACTAATATCAAATTTTTAACTGTTAGTTATATCTAAACAATTTTAATCATTAAAGATTTAAAACTAAAGCTAAGCTATAATTAATTCTTATCTATAGCTTTTTCATTTAAGGTGTTTGATATATTAATCATGCTTAAAAATAATTTAAATATCCCTATAATAACTAATGCTCTATGCTGTTTAGACATTTAAATTTCTATAATTTATGATAGTAAATATTTTAAACTATTTTTCTAGTTTCGCGATTCTTCTTAAACAAATTTGTGAGTTAATAATGTATAAATCTACTAAAGCTTTCAAAATTTGAAATAAGAGGTTTTGATATATATAAATAATAACTTTCTAGATTGATGCACATTTAATAACTATTTAAGTTGCTTTTAATAATAATAAGGTAAATATTTAGTGGAAGTTTTAGTCCAAAAGGACATTAGAATTTTTACTAGCAAGGAAAACACAGTGGGAAAAATTTTTGGTAATTCTAAAGAGATAAGTCAAACAGTTTTCATTATAGAATATCTTGAATAAAGGATTTTGAATAATGAAGCAAATCTTTTAAGTTAAAAAAGAAAAAAAGAAAAGAGTTAGAAAATATGTTTTATATAAATAGAAATATATAAGCACAGCCTAGCAAAAGTGCGAAAATTATAAAATCAATTAGAAATTAAACTTAAACTAAAGATTTTAAGTAGAATTGGAACATTAAAAGTATTAAATTTTTTACCAATAAAAATTTTGTAGAAAAGCATACCCAGAAACTTATCTAAGAAGTTTCGTAATAAAAACAAATAAAGAAATTTGTTAATTTTAAATACTACAGATTTTAAATCTGGGAATTCAAGAAAGATTAAAGTAAAAACGTTTAAAATTCGCATCCTTCGATAAAAATTGAAATTTTTGATATAAGGCACAAGATTTCATAGATTCTATTTGTTAAATCACCTGCTTATCATTTACTCGATTTCTCTTTTATTTTAATTTATAATAAAAGCAAAGTATTGCTTTTTAAATGGCACTTAAGAAATAATTTAACTAGCTTATCATATTGAAAAAAATAATTCTTTATTTTAAAAGACAGTTAAGTAGAAACAACGAATTTATGCTTAAAGATTTAGCATAAATAAAATGTGCACTAAGGTCTACTAATAATCTTACACTTAAGCGATAATTAAAATATAATGATTAATCTACTTTAACTGGATATAATGAAAAGCAAGCTGTATTATTGAGTATGATTATAGAAGCTTATTAATAGGTATGAATTAAATAAACTTTAAATAAGTATAACTTTATACCTCTATAATAATAAGCATTTTATAAATAAATTATATAATTTATTCCATCGCTAAGTTAAAATAAAAGCTTAAACTTATTTTCTTATTTCTATAACATTTGGCTTTAAGTAAGCATCTGTAATCTTTAAATTAAGAAATAGCTTATTGGATCTAAATATTATATAATTAATTTGTAGTTTTGAGCTCTGAAAGAGATAGAAAATAATTTTAGGAATTTGATTAATGAAATAAATTCTAAAAGAAGCTAAATTTAAAGATCTTGAAGATGAAGATATATTAAATTTAAAATAAAAGAAATTCACAAATATTATAAAATTTTGTGAGCAATAGCTAAAGGAATAATAAGCATCTTTTTAAGATGTATACACCTCTACGTTTCATAAGATATTATAGTTGATAATAAGATTTTATATCCAGTTTTTACTTTAAGAATTAAGAATAAGCTTAATCTAATTTTGGAAGTTTAATTAATAGATAAATTATAATGAAATGAACAAATTTGTTAAGCAAGTTTATTTGATGAAAAATTCAATAATAATATGATATTTGAATTTTATTTTAATTATTAAAATATAGAAGTAGAAATATAATAAGCTAATCAAAAATTAAATTAATAATTATTT
>CAMPDV010001556.1:0-101527 GCA_946699065.1 Loxodes magnus
GTTGGTATTGAGTATTTAAATTAGCGAGTTAGTTTTCTTGTTTGGTGTTAATGGACTTTTTGGTTTTTTCATACTGTTTGTTCAATTACTCTTTCTTTTTATTGTACTCATTCTATAGTTTGGTTAGTTTCTAATTGGTTTATTTTCTTTAGTCTTTAAGTTGCGTTTTCTAGTTGTTTTTACTATCGATAGCTTACTAGATTTCTTTCTTCTTATTGTTGTCTTTAGTGCTTTTCTTCTATTCCTTTAGGGCTGCTACATCAGTATCAATCTACTAGATTTAAGAGTCAAGAGCAGCTATCTCACTTTACAATTGTTGCAACTGAGGATCGTACTGCTAACTCAAAGCTGTAAGATTTGCTTAGTAATCATTATCTAGATTCTGTAGACTCTATGCTGCTTACTCTGTAGTTGCTTCTAAGTCATTAAGCAGTTAGTATACTTAATTTTCCAAATCTGAACCATCTGGCAAGGCATCAAGAAGGTCATTCAATTATGATGTATAAAGTTATTGAGTATCTTTATAAAGATATGCCTCGTTCTTATTAGTTTCTTTTATCAAGAGATATAAAGTCATTATTTATAGTTATATATGTTCAAAGATCTCAAGCCTTTAATTAATTTATTAAAGCTTATTCTTCTATGCTAGCATTTCTCTTCACATTTTTACCTAAATAACTGTGTAAATAACATGTCTATAAATGAGACTTTATCATTTACAACTTAATAGCCTCTATCTTACAATTTATAATGTATCAGTTCTTATCTATTAATAAGTTCTTATAAAGCCTCTATCATCTAACTCAATATCTTTCAGTTCTATTTTCAATCGAGATCTTAGCAAATATCAAGTTTACAGTTATGCTTATATACTTTGTATACTTATATACTTATATACTTTTATGCTTATATACTTTTATGCTTATATACTTTATATACTTATATGCTTTGTATATCAATAAATAGACTTATAGATTAATAAAAAAATTGTCTTCATTTATTAGCAAAGAACTAGCAGAAATACCATCTTCCCGTTGAATCGTCTTTTACTCCACTCACTGCCATGTAATGATTGTCTGATAAAATGTTCTTTCTATGTCCATCAGAATTTATCCACTAATCCACTGCTTTCGCTCCTGGATTTGTTGCGTCATAATTATAAGCTACGTTTTCGGCACAACTTGACCAGTTTGGAATTGAGTTACAACGTTCACTAAATCCGTCATGAGAGATTGTTCCAGCACTTATTTAGTAACTATTATGTCCTACACAAAGCTCGAATAATAAATTATCCCACTCCTAATTATTTCCAGTTGAGGAGTAAAGGATTTACAAGATCCACACCAAGAAGCTGTAAAGTAAATAGTAAGGGCTTCTACAAACTAAAAGTTATCATAAGTCCACTAGCTATATCCTTTCTTGTTAAATGTGCTTCCAATTATTTTAGTAACAGGTTCTCTATAATAAATTGGTTTAGCATTGCAATTTTAATCAGTGCTTTCATCAGGAGTGCTTTCATCAGGAGTAGTTTCATCAGTTTCATCAGGAGTATCATTATTTTGGTTAGCTAAGAATTAATCTACCTCTGCTTTCAACTGTTGGTATTGAGTATTTAAATTAGCGAGTTAGTTTTCTTGTTTGGTGTTAATGGACTTTTTGGTTTTTTCATACTGTTTGTTCAATTACTCTTTCTTTTTATTGTACTCATTCTATAGTTTGGTTAGTTTCTAATTGGTTTATTTTCTTTAGTCTTTAAGTTGCGTTTTCTAGTTGTTTTTACTATCGATAGCTTACTAGATTTCTTTCTTCTTATTGTTGTCTTTAGTGCTTTTCTTCTATTCCTTTAGGGCTGCTACATCAGTATCAATCTACTAGATTTAAGAGTCAAGAGCAGCTATCTCACTTTACAATTGTTGCAACTGAGGATCGTACTGCTAACTCAAAGCTGTAAGATTTGCTTAGTAATCATTATCTAGATTCTGTAGACTCTATGCTGCTTACTCTGTAGTTGCTTCTAAGTCATTAAGCAGTTAGTATACTTAATTTTCCAAATCTGAACCATCTGGCAAGGCATCAAGAAGGTCATTCAATTATGATTGCAAATCTGATTGATCCATCTATAAGAGTTATATTTGGGAATAAGACTAGACTAAATGGAAGGTAAGAAGAATAGATAGCAATAGAGATAAAGGTAACTTCATAGATGTTTGTAAAATGGAGCAGCTAATTTATAGTGAGGGAGTTACTATTTAGTTATCGAAAATAACTAAAGGAGTTATTTTAAACTTATAACTCTTTTTTAAGCACGTATAAAGTTATTGAGTATCTTTATAAAGATATGCCTCGTTCTTATTAGTTTCTTTTATCAAGAGATATAAAGTCATTATTTATAGTTATATATGTTCAAAGATCTCAAGCCTTTAATTAATTTATTAAAGCTTATTCTTCTATGCTAGCATTTCTCTTCACATTTTTACCTAAATAACTGTGTAAATAACATGTCTATAAATGAGACTTTATCATTTACAACTTAATAGCCTCTATCTTACAATTTATAATGTATCAGTTCTTATCTATTAATAAGTTCTTATAAAGCCTCTATCATCTAACTCAATATCTTTCAGTTCTATTTTCAATCGAGATCTTAGCAAATATCAAGTTTACAGTTATGCTTATATACTTTGTATACTTATATACTTATATACTTTTATGCTTATATACTTTTATGCTTATATACTTTATATACTTATATGCTTTGTATATCAATAAATAGACTTATAGATTAATAAAAAAATTGTCTTCATTTATTAGCAAAGAACTAGCAGAAATACCATCTTCCCGTTGAATCGTCTTTTACTCCACTCACTGCCATGTAATGATTGTCTGATAAAATGTTCTTTCTATGTCCATCAGAATTTATCCACTAATCCACTGCTTTCGCTCCTGGATTTGTTGCGTCATAATTATAAGCTACGTTTTCGGCACAACTTGACCAGTTTGGAATTGAGTTACAACGTTCACTAAATCCGTCATGAGAGATTGTTCCAGCACTTATTTAGTAACTATTATGTCCTACACAAAGCTCGAATAATAAATTATCCCACTCCTAATTATCTTTTCCTTATGAAACTCTAAACTTGTTAGATTCCAAGAAAGCTGTCCATGAAACATCATCTACATTGGAAGGTTTTCCATTACTTTATTGTTCAGTAGTTTGCTAAGTGGTTTGCTAAGTGGTTTGCTAAGTAGTTTGTTATTCATATTATGGATTGGAAAAAGCTGCTACTTTTTACACCCATTCATCGAAACAGCTGGCTCCTTTATAAGTAACATCACTACGTCCATTTCTATTTGCTTCTGTTCCATCCTTATTAATCAAAATCAAAGCGGGAATTCCACTAACTCCATATCTACTGTAGACTGAATTTTGTCCATAAGGTTGACGAGCAAAAGACATTCCGAGTGAATAAGAATCATAAGCACCTTATGAATATTCATAAAGACTTGCTACATTTTCATATTTGAAACAACCTCCTGAGTTCACTTAGTTATAGAATTATTCCAGTTGAGGAGTAAAGGATTTACAAGATCCACACCAAGAAGCTGTAAAGTAAATAGTAAGGGCTTCTACAAACTAAAAGTTATCATAAGTCCACTAGCTATATCCTTTCTTGTTAAATGTGCTTCCAATTATTTTAGTAACAGGTTCTCTATAATAAATTGGTTTAGCATTGCAATTTTAATCAGTGCTATCAGGAGTAGTTTCATCAGTTTCATCAGGAGTATCATTATTTTGGTTAGCTAAGAATTAATCTACCTCTGCTTTCAGCTGTTGGTATTGAGTATTTAAATTAGTGAGTTAGTTTTCTTGTTTGGTGTTAATGGACTTTTTGGTTTTTTCATACTGTTTGTTCAATTACTCTTTCTTTTTATTGTACTCATTCTATAGTTTGGTTAGTTTCTAATTGGTTTATTTTCTTTAGTCTTTAAGTTGCGTTTTCTAGTTGTTTTTACTATCGATAGCTTACTAGATTTCTTTCTTCTTATTGTTGTCTTTAGTGCTTTTCTTCTATTCCTTTAGGGCTGCTACATCAGTATCAATCTACTAGATTTAAGAGTCAAGAGCAGCTATCTCACTTTACAATTGTTGCAACTGAGGATCGTACTGCTAACTCAAAGCTGTAAGATTTGCTTAGTAATCATTATCTAGATTCTGTAGACTCTATGCTGCTTACTCTGTAGTTGCTTCTAAGTCATTAAGCAGTTAGTATACTTAATTTTCCAAATCTGAACCATCTGGCAAGGCATCAAGAAGGTCATTCAATTATGATTGCAAATCTGATTGATCCATCTATAAGAGTTATATTTGGGAATAAGACTAGACTAAATGGAAGGTAAGAAGAATAGATAGCAATAGAGATAAAGGTAACTTCATAGATGTTTGTAAAATGGAGCAGCTAATTTATAGTGAGGGAGTTACTATTTAGTTATCGAAAATAACTAAAGGAGTTATTTTAAACTTATAACTCTTTTTTAAGCACTATAAAGACTTAAATAGACTTATAATAATCATTATATATACAATAGTAGGATAAAAAGTTAAGGAGCTTTTAGTTATAAATTGTTTTAGATTTTTATTTAATAAGAATTTTGAGTTTCTTTTTAGTCATTTTGGAGCATATTTTGATTTTTTTGATTTATTAGTAATAATTTTTCATTACCTTTAAAAAAAAATTTCATAAATAAATCTTAATTTTTATCTTTCACTCATGCTTTATTTTCTATGTTTACATAGAAATTTATTACAATTTTTATAATAATTACTTAGTTTATTTTTAAATGATTTTTATCATTTACTGCGTCTAATTTAATTTTAGTATAATATGTTTTTTGACGCATACCTTGATTTGGAGATTAATATATATAAGGAATAGTTATTAAAAACATTAGTTAAAGTGTCATTTCTTTATAAATACTTTTAAGTTTAAGGTGAAGTTTTTTATTAATGAATTGTATAGATATATTAATTTACTTGTTTAAAGATCTTTGTTTTTTAATTTTTTATTATCTTTTTATTCTTTGTTTCTTATTTCTTTTTTATTTTCTTTCATTTTTATTTAGTTAGTTGTTTCTATTTTCTCTTTCGATTTTATTCATTTGCTTTGATTAGTGGAGTAGCAGAGAGAATATTTATTTCTTATACAAAAGTTGATTTAGATTTGCAAATATATTTTACTTTTTATTCCTCAGTTGTAATTTTATCTTCTATTAACTACTTAATTGTTCTAACATAATATGAGTTATAACTAGAAAGTTAGAAGTTTAAATAATAGTCAATAGCTAGATTCAATAAAATAAATGAGGATAATAACTTTCCATTGTCTATCTTGAAGACTTTCATTCAGGATATTAATTAGAGTGACACTTTAAATTTTGATGAATAGCTATTCTGAGTTATTTTTACTTAAAGTATACTAGTCAAATAAAGATGGTAATTTACACCAATCTAGATAGAACTCTATATATAAAATATTAAAAAATAACTAATTTTGTAACTTTAAAAGATCTGTCTATTTTAAATCTAGTTAGACTCATAAATTCTCTAATATTTGTTGAAATGAATCCTTCTACTAGGTCAAAATTAAATTTTACTAATAAGTGATGCACTTAAATTCTATGATGATCTAAGTAATAAATAAAGATGATTTAGTAGATAGCATATTGCTCTTTATAGTCTAATAAAAGTGCTTACTATTATTTTTGGTAAGAGGATATGATGCAGTCTTAAATAATGAGATTATAAAATACTAGCTCTAGCTATTAAGAAATGTATCTACTATAAAATAATGAAAAACTTAAAATTAAAAGTCAGCAGATATGATTGAGGTTTCAATAACTCAAACTAGAAATTAAACTTTATACATTATTCAAGCAATAAATGAGAAATATGATAAAGCAAGATAGTCTATTTGAAGCTACATGCTATTAACATGTTATAAATAGACTTATTAGCAAAAATACATCCAAAGATATAAAATTGGTATTATATAATTTAAATATTGTTATTTATATATAATGGAGATATATAAAAAAGGTATAAAATATAGAGTAAAACTTAAGCTAGAATTTTGAAAATTGAACTACAATATTATGATAAAAAATCGAAATACTTGAATAAAAGGAGTTAGATTTATTAAATTATCGAACTTATAAAATATTATATTTATATAATTTATCAGATCTTTAGCTACCAAAATTTATTTAATGACTAATAAAATGAGAATTGTAATAAATACTCAACTAACTAAGAAAAGCTAATATGTTTTTAAATAAATTATTATAATATCCCTTTAATAAATTTATATACATATGGTATATTTTACTCTAAAAACTAATTAATTTTTATTTTCTAAAAGTATTTTAAAGTCTATTATATAAAGAAAATTTATCTTATTATATATATTATAATGTTGCTCATTTCCTCTATTTCTTCTCTTTTTAAAAATTTGGAGCTTTAACTTTTTCTATTTAACTACATTTTTAAACTTAGTTAATGTTTTCATTTTTTTAAAGAAAATCTTATCTACCTGCATTTTCATTTCGCTCTTCCTTCTAATAAATAGATTATCTTTCTCTGCTTTAATTCAAGAATTCACTTTGATTAATTAAATTTAAATCTAATTATTTTTGAGTTTGAGATTATTCCCAACTTCATTCAGTATCATTTTAATTCCGTTCTAAAGCATTTTTGATTTATTGCTTTTCAATTTTATTAATTTTATAATCATTTTGATCTTCTAATAAGGTGAGTACATCCTTTTAACCTAACGTTGTGTTTAACTTTAAGGATTCATTAAAAGATACTTAGTCTTGCTCTATTTTTAATTACTACTAAGAGTAATCTTCTTTCCCTTGTTCTAGATTTTTTTAATTATTATCATTAATTAACTACTTTTAAAGGAATTAAATCTATTACAAAAACTAAACTCTATCAGTTCCTTCATTCTCAACAATTAGGTCTTTATTCTCTTAAATGTGATTACTAATTTTTGATAATTCTTATATATTTCCTATAAACTTGCTTTAAAAAATCTCATTGAAAGATTCTTTTCTATGTTAACTTTGATCTTCTATTTACACTATATTTTATTCTTAAATAATAGATTTTTAACTAGAGCATATTGAAGAGTCTTACTCTAACTAGTTTTATTTTTCTTTTTTATTTACGAAATTTGATTTTGATTTTACTTTACTTTCACTTAAGTTCTGTAAGTTTTTGCTATCCTTTGAAGTAAAATTTATTTATTTCTATTTAAATTAAAATTATTCTGATGATTCTTTTATCTTAAACGTTATAGATTTGTTTTGCTACCTCTAATCAAGCAACTTAAATGGTTAGCTTTTGACTTTAGATTTTATCAATTTTAATAAACTTTTTTATAGTTGCTTTTGAAACTTACCTTTTTAATGTTGTTTTTAGATATTATATTTGTAAAGTTAATTTCTCTATCTTTATTCTTCTATTTATACTCATAAATATTACTAGTAGCTTTAGAAGTTTATATTTTCGTCTAGCAATTATTAAATGCTTCTTTAGTTCTATATTAAGATTGAGTTTTTTGCTTAATAACAGCAAATATTTGTCTGCTTACTATAAATTTGGTTGCTGAGAGTTTAATTTAGAATTTGGTAATTTTTTTCTTGGTCTTCCTTTCCACTTTCAGATTCCCAGTTGATCATCATAGACATTATTTCACTTTATATAGTGTCTTAGCAATTTATTATAAGTAGTATTTTCTAAATTCTATTAAGAGCTATTCAAAGAGATAGCTTTTCATCTATATCAGACTGTGTTAATCCTAATTTGCTATTTTTTTCTTAAAGAATGCTTTGTATCCTTACTTAAATATTTTGATTCTCTATATTTTTTATAAAACTTCTTCTAGTTATTTCATCTTCATACTCTCCCTTCATTATGTTCTTTATCAATTAATATTTTAAATTAGTTGTCAGCTTTTCAAAAATAGTCCTTTGTTTCGTCAAAGTATCGTTGATAGATGAATCAATGGCAAGAAGAGCTTATTCAATGTTGGCTATTCTATCTTTTGTATAATCAGAACATTAGCTTTCAATTTGTTATTTAAGCTTCTAGAAACTTCTATGGAAATTTCTAGTACTGAATGGAGTTTTATTCCAAATTTAGTTCATTTACTGAAACGTTAAAATTTAATCTATCATTTAATTTTCAGAATTGTATTCACCACATCAGAAGGTAAGTTTCTCTTATAAAGTCATGAATTCTCAAAATGTGAATAGTCTGCTATCCATACTTAATATTTAGTTTTCATTTGTTTTTTTATTTTTGAACAAAGCTATTAGTTAGTACCATCCTGATCTCTAATTCACTTTTTTCTCTCTTTAATTATATATTTTTTACATAATATAAGCTTCTCAATTCTCTTATTTCTATTTATAGTTTTCTTATCTAAAAGTGAGATCTTGTAATTAATCAGTGAAAGTGATTCATTCTTCTTATTTTTCATTTAATAAAGAGAAAAGATCAAAATTAGGATTTCTATTAAAGTTGTAAATTACTTATTTTATTTTAATGCATATCTCTGTTTCATCTATTTCATTTTACAACTAAAATAGCTGCTATGGTTTCATCTATTTAGCTTAAAGCTTTTCATCAATTTTACCCAATCAGAAAGTAGTTCTAACTTAATCTTATTAAACCTAAAATTTTTATTCACTTTTGTCTTTTTCTGTTTCAGAGTTTAATCCTTTATTTTATATTTCTTACTATGATATTTATCAGTTTTATTTAATATAAGGTTTCATCATACTGTTCAATTCATAGTAATTACGTTAGTCAATTTCTGGCATTTCACACTATTATATTCCACTAATAATAAAGCTTACAGCTTGGCTTAAAGGACTTTTAATATCTTAATCTTTAAAGACTCGAGGAAATATGAATTATCTTTTAATGATGGCTTTTTTCCGTTATAAAGGAAGTTTTTTACATAGTTCAGTAAAGCATTTAGAAGTAACCTTTATAAGGAATTCTGTTATTATATCATATAGACTACTTATTCCATTCTACTCCTCAGGAAAGTACTTCTCTACATAGTCCTTGTAATTTATATAATGGGTAAATATATTTGCTGTAAATAACACTCTCAAAGTAAAATGAAGTAATATAATCAGAAGCAGTAAAAACATTACTGACAGAGAGTAATCAACCTCTATCATTTCATGAATTGGAATTACACCAACTAAGAATTATATTAAGTTTATAGCTGTAGATGAAAGTTAGCTAAAGTGCTAGAATGAATGACCAAAACCCTGGTTAACCATTAGCATAAATCCAATAAATAAAAGAGAAAGAAGGAGTAAAGTGAAAGTAATATCTTCCAGAGCTCTTTGCATGAAATATTTGACTATTGCAAATTTTTTATAAAAGTCAAAATATCTAATTAACTTCAGAACTATGAAGAAAGCATAAGATGAAAATACTATTTGTAACTCATTTTACTTCCTTACGAAGTCAAAGAAATTTCCTATTTCTGAATCAGCTTGAAAGTAAGGAACTGATAAATCCTTTCATAATATTTTGTTAGTAGAGAACTACACAAAAATTATGAAAGTAGATAGAAATAAAATAGCATGAATGAAATTTATCAAACTCCAAACTGATTTGGAAACATAAATATAAAAGCTTTTCAATATTCATTTCATGCGATTAAGCAACCATTTTGATGATTATTTCAGATAATCGTAGCATTTCTTAAGCTTTAATTTAAATTCTTTCCTATTTTCATAATTTTCTTTATAGGACTTATCTTGGTTCATCTTGGCTAAGTGCTAGATTTGCTTTAGATTGGTTTCAATTTGTATTTTTTTGGTTTATTGTAATGAAATAAGAGAGTATTACTTATAATATTTTTTAAGTTCCTTCAGTACAAAATAAAAGCCAAAGAGGGAAAATAAAATGATTCCTACTATTATTATATTAGAATTATCCTCAAATTTTAGTATTTAAATAGGATATTTAAAGTATCCTGGAGTTATTCTTCCACTTGGTTAGTTACATCAGTATAAACTGTTAAAATTGATGTTGCTACTCTAATTGAAGAAAAAGACGAAATCATATATCATGCATTTGGTTTGAGGATTGAACATCTAATCTTTTATTATATGATTGTTTGCTTTTATAAAATCATCATTTCTAGGACATAAGATAACAAATCCTCCCTATTCAAAAGCTGTCTTATTGGTATTTTTTTACTTGTAAATATGATTTTAGGAAATTCATGTAGGTGAAGTTTTTTCGTTGGTGTCTATATAAAAAGGAGAAACTTGTCTTTTAGTTCTTCGATTTTACTAAATTTGTTCAGAAAAAGCGAAAGTATTAGATAGATAATTAGTGTATCTAAGAGTAACTCTAAATATAGGATCTCCATAAATGCTAAGCTTAAGTAGCTTCTAATTGGTTTAAGATTGTTTGGTTATGAATTGCTAAATGAAATCATTGACCATAAAAATAGCTTTTATGTCTTTAAACGTAAAAGTCTTTTCTGGGTAAAATTCTTAATTATAGAATTTTTATCTTTCTAGATAAAATGTGGAACTTTAAGCAAGAGTATAACTTTGATGGAAGTTAAAATGGAGACTAAAGACTCCTAAGGTAATGATGATGTAGATGAGATAGACTATTAGTTTGCATACTTGCTTGCATTATTAGTTTGGCTTGCTTTTCTTTTTCATTGACTAATAAATTTTATACTCTTAATCTTTTTTATTTTAATGGATTTATTTCTTTATTTTGTTTTTCAATTCTTCAAAAGTTTCTAACTCATTTGTCTTAGTCTTCAAGCATAGCTGAAAAATCTTTATTTCAGACATGTTTTGAATGAAAACGTAGTATCATGGAATTTTTACTTAATGAGCAATAGAAAATTCAAGGAACATAAGTCTCTTTTGCATGCATCTTAGCATAACTTCTCTTGTGTTTGAAGTAAAATTAAAATAATTGATGTCTTTATTATGGTTTTTTATCTTATATTTAGGTCACTTTTCTGGGTCAGTTTTAGCATCAATAGCTGATCTTTTCGCTTGTGAGCATAAGTAGATAATTAACTAATCATAGTCTATTTATTACTTCTTAGCAGAAAAAATATAAGAGTTGTTCTTATACTTATCTATATTTTTTTATTGCTCTAGTTCCTTCACTAATTTTTTTCTGGTTTAAAGTTTTTAATCTTAAGCTTTGATTTTTGATAATAAAGTGATTTGTTTAGATAATCAATCGTACTCTAAAATGTCTTTTTCATATTCTTTGTTCCTTTGCTTTCTTAGGAGTAATAAGTTAAGTCATTAGTTTCTTTTTTGCTTCATTTGTTCCTTTAGTAACTAAGATTAAGCTTAAGTTATTTTAATAGTCTTGCTTTTTATTACTTCAAAGTGATGTAGAATAAGTGCTGTTATGAATGAGTTTAGGAAGAAAGTCTAAATTATAATGAATCCAATCAAAATCAACCCATTTCCTCCTACCCAACATTCTTTAAACTGCTCATATTCGTCTTCCCTCTCCAAATCCTATTCAAAAGGATGATGATTTATAGAAAACCTGAAAAGCATAAATAAAGAGGGCCAAAAATTCTCATAAGCTTAGTCAAAGTAGAACAGAAGCATTCCTATCACGCTAAACGTGGACAAACTTATGAACCATATAACCAGAAACATCAAAATCTCTGTCTTAGCTTTCATAACCAAGTCTTACAAAACTGAAAATAAAACTAACTTCTAGGTCAGAATTTCTATTATTTCTACTCCCATTAATATTACTGTTAGAGATGCAACTCTAACAAAATGGCGATTCTCCATGATGATAGATATATAATCTTAGAACTAAGACTCCTTTACTATAGGTAAACTTTATTCTTTTGCTTTCACTATATAAATGTCTATTCATAGTCCACTACTTAGTACTATCATCAAGAAACTACAACACTGAAGTATCTAGCCGAACTTTAACTGACACTATCCTGTGCTATAGTAAAATCTAAGATCGTTTACTAATTTACTTACTATTCGTAGTAAATAAATTATATTTAATATTATAAAAATTATCCCTAAAGCTAGACCTACTTTACTTTCTTCACTATTCTCTATTAACTATTCTAAATAAACTCCTTAGCCGTACTATTCCACCTTTAAGCCATAACCGCTTTATTTCTATACTGCTATATTGTAGTAGTCTACTATCCTATAATTTCCATTATAGATAAAAAATTCTACTACTAAAGACCCAAACTTCGCTTAATTAAATCAACCTGAAAGTATCATTTAGGCATATTTATAGAATGCTTGATCCAGCGTTTCGTTACTTTAGAAAAACTCAGTGTAAGCTCCTGCTTTTAAAAATCCTCAGTTTTCTTTATATTTATAAACCTTGAAATCTTCTTTTAGTTTGACTTAATCTAAATAAAACTTTTATTGGCTAAACCATTATGAACCATTACTTCTACTTTAATCTTCTGTCTTTTCATTTCTTTCTTTTATGGTTTCTAAATCTTGAAGATTATTTTTATTTTCTAAGGAGTTTTAGTGATAAGGACTCATAGATTCCTAAGAATTTCTTTTGAATTTAAGAATTTAGTTATAGTTGATATCCTTAATCTCTTCTACTTCGTATCTTTTTAATGAAAATCTTAGTCCTTAAAATAAATTCTACTCTCATCTATACTTTTCTGAATTACGTAAGGAAGCATTAAACATAAGATTTAGAACATTATCTCCAATTCATTATTCCAAGTCACTCAACTAACCATTTTCTATATAATCAGGACTAAAAACTTCTTCAAAAGCTTTATTCATTTGAGAAGTTTCGAAGACTAGGTTAGTTTGGTAGAGCAGAGTGATGAATATAATGCAGATAAGAAGGTAATAGTACAGCCATCTATCGTTAGTTATTATTCCTTAGTTGATTTTATCCTCATCTAAACTTAAATCTTCATCTTCAACTTATTTCTTAATAAAGCTTAATGTTCTCTTTTATTTATGGAACTAAACTTTATTTTCTTACTCCTCATTTTCTGAATCAAAGAGCGACCCTTCTTCATCTCTTCACTCAAGCTAAGTTTCGTTTTAGAGCAATACAGGTTTTCATTCTTCTTTCCATTAATTTTCATTTCAAACGCTACTCTCAGACTCTTAAGTCTAAAAAGTTTTCTAGCCAAGCCCCTGATCAACTTTTTCATCAGGTTAGTCATTTAAGGTATTCTAAGCTTATGAGTACTCTTAATGATTGTATAGCGACATTTTGTATTCTAATTAGTTTTTTTATTTTTCATAAATTTAAATTCTTAACGAAATAAATTCTACAAAGTCAAACCTTAAAGAGATAAGCCTGGATCTTAAAATATTGGGGAAATATATTTTTTTCATCGCTAGCTTGATAGAAAATTCTTGGATATTTTTAATGAATAGTATCTTAATAATCCTCTAAGCAAGATAAGCTTAAAATTTCATACTGATTAGTTACTAAAAGAACTTGGATAGATTTTAAGATAATACCTTTAAAATACTGTTAGATAAAAATTCGTCAGAGTGAAGCATCCCTATATTCTTTAAACTAATCGAGATTAAAAAGGAAAATATCAAGGAAAGTTAGAGTTGCTTGCAACTTTTTGCACAAAAATTAATTATCAAAAGCTTTTCTTCAATTTTAGCTAATTAAAAGGATTTAATTCCAAAAACATTAAATCAGAGTTTGAGAGTTATATAGGGAATTTTTAATGGGAGGCCAAAAATATTCAGCAAAGATTTGAAAGAAAAAATTTAATTTTGAAAATTCCCCAGGAAGCTCATTTCTTAATATCAACAATACATAATAAAGAAATTAGCTACTGCAATATTGGCCAAATAACAATTATAAACTCAAAATTAGCAAGAAAATTAACAAATATTTAGAGTGAAGGATTTAGAATATAGTTCAATAAAGAAATAACCAAAGATAAAGAGTTAAATAACTAAAATGTTAAGTCTTTTCATTTTTAATAAATTAAATTAATAATAAAAATTTGCAATGATCTTTACTTAAAATGATATAGGCTCTACACTCAACTCTTACTTGAGTTAAAGATATAAATTATGATACTAATCTTTGTAAATTTTTCTTTTGTATTATTACAATACATTATTAAATATCTGAAAATAACTTCTATAATCAACTGAAAGTTATTAAAAGTTAATAGATGTAGGATTTTATAATGTTCTATTAGTGTATGCTGAATTAAGATTATTAAAAGAAATAAAATTAAAAGGTATATTTATAGCTATTTGGATATATTTCATTTTGAGAAGGTTATTTTTAATAATTTTAAGTTTTAAAGAAAAATTATTATAGAAAGTGAACAAATTATCTTATTCCTTTCTTTCTTAACGAACATAATAGACTAAACATTTTTTAAAATCAGTATTCTAGGTTTATGGTTTAGGTAACAATATAAAGGAAAATAAATTTGGAAGAGGTAAGTTTATAAGAGGAAATAAAGAAATTATTCAAAAGAAAAAGCTAACTAAGAATATAGATATTGCTTTTCTTTTTATTTCTAAAACTTAAGAGAATAATTATCTCTAAATTCTAAGAAATCCTTTATCTTATTAAATAATAATGAGAAATTAAATTTGTTGATCATACTAATAAACAAATATTTAATGTTGCCAAGTAAAAAATTTAAAAGCATAAAGCTAAATTGATTTTAAACTTATAGCAGTAGTAAGATTTGTGTAATTTTGGAGGTTTGATTGCCTGAATAGCTATATTTACCAAATAAATTAAAAAAGAATTTTCTTAGGTATGATATATAAATGATAAATGCAATCAAATTGCTTATTCCTTATTTGTCTTAGTTCTTTTAGATAGTCGCATTATATGTAAGAACTTTCTTGCAATAGCTTTGTCTTATTTATAGGCTAACACCAACTTTGAATTCAGATATATTTTTATTAGAGCTAAAATGATATTCTATCATAAATGACTTTTGCTTTATCATCTTTTTATAATTGCAAAATTTTGAACTTAGGCAAATTCTAAAAGTCCTTATGATCTTCATTATACCAAAGCTATTAATTTAATAATAATTAGCAGGAGGAAAATTTTGATATCCTTCTTATCTAGTGAAGGTATGAATTTACTTTGTACTATATTATAAAATAATTTCATTTTATTTAAATAACCAATTTAAATTAGAGCTTTAACTACTAATTTCTCCTTTAGTACAAGAGTTTTAAAAATTAAATATGAGTATAATCATTTTTATTTTATTTCTATCCCATAACGAAATAAGTTGGAGAATAAATGAAGAAATTGGAGGGATAATATCCATTTAATTGATAGACAGATTAGACAATGATTATTAATACCTAACTGTAAATAGTTCATTTTATATATAATATCCCCTTTAAGTAGTTCCTTCTAAGAATGCTAAACACTTCTATTTAAGATTAAGTAACCTTCAAATTATTTTAGTCTTTATCTTTTATATCTCATTTAGTTTCTGACTATTCTTCTTATAATTCCCATTCTGCTTATTGAGGAAAATTAATTAAGACTCTAACAAATGTTTTTACATTTCTACTGCAAAAGCACATCTAATAGCTATTTTAAAATTAGGTTGAATAAATAAGCGAGTTGCTTATCTAAATTATTAATTAAGCTACTTCTATTTTTGTCTATCCTTATTTAATTGAAATTTTAAGTTTATAATTAAAGCATCAATAAGATAGTGTAATGAACCACAGATCAAAGCATTAATTAATTACTTATTTAATGACTTGCTAAATGTTTACTCATTTTTAAAACTTAGTGACTACTTTTATTGTAGATAAAGATTGAATATTATCGATATAAAGAGAGTAGATTTAGCCTTAGAAGTTATTTCTAGCTAATAAAGTTTAAGAAGATAAACTGAATTAAGTTTTCATATATATAATAAACTTATTCATATATGAGTTTTACTCAGTATAATGATGCTAGCGCAATATTAAATATAAATCTGTTCGTTTATATTAATTTTCACAATTCCTTATTCCTTCCTTTTTATACTCTAAGAAATAAACTCTATTGCATTAAGCTTGGAAAACTCTTTACATTTTAATTGTTTTTTTGTTACTCGCTGTTTAAAACTTTAAAGTTCTAACTTAGAGAATTTAAGACTTTTGGATTTATCTTTGTCAATGATTTAAGTAAAAAATGACAAAAGATTTAAACGACTTATCAGAACTATTGTGCTTTGCTTTATAATGTTGCTAACATTAATCTTAGATACTTATTTCTTTATCCTAAAGCTTTAGAAAAGGTCTACGCTTTCAAGTTAGTTATTATACAAAATCTCTTTAAAAAGCTTTACTTTTATAAAGCTTAAATTATTTCCTTTTCTTTAGTCCATTTTGAATAACTCCTAGTCAGCTAGTCTTAGGTTATAAAGAAACTTTTTAATATACTCTACAATCAGATTAAAAAGCTATTTTCTTAAACAATCAAAAGTGAATAAATAAAAGACTTGAAAATAGCTAAAATTAAAGCTAATAGGGGAACAATAAACAGAAGGTATTATCTAATTCAAAGAGAGGCTAAGGATTAGCTAACTTTTAGTAATCTATAATTTTAACTAAAATAACTAAAATTAGAGATGCTTAGCTAATAAGTCCTAGTTATTAATCAATATACCAATAAGTTATTATTGACAATGATATTCCTACTTTAGGAACTTCATTATAATATTTTAATCATTTAGAATAATGTTAGCTAGTTTTCGCTCTGTGCTTGAAAGAGCTATCAATAGATTATATAGTATTTTCTTTTATAGAGAAAGATTAAATAAATGAGGTATATCTAGACTCTTACTAATATTCTATTAGTTAACTATTTCTTCAAAATTATTGTTTGCTTATTTTAACAAATTCAACTCTTTCCTTTTCGCTTTCTAAAAAGGCTAAAATGACAGTAAGGTTATAAACCCATAAATTAAAAGTAAAGATTTGATTTAAAAAGACGGAATATATTCTTAACATAAGGCTTGTCTCTTTAAATTATATCATCAACACTTTTGAATGAGTTAGAGTTTAGTCCGCTTTTATAATTTACTAAAGCCAAGGATAAAGTATTGATAAGGTAGATTTACTAATAGCTTTGATATAATCCTTTTTATTATATGCTTATTTACTTTTAGCTGCTTTTCTTGTCTATTTTTAAGTTTATGATATTAGCCTCTATTTCTTCTTTATTAAAACACCTAGTGAGTAGCTTAAGCATATATCTTAAATGATATTTCAAACTTTGCTGGATTTGCTTTGTAGTAGCATTTCTACTATTAATCCTAGCTAATTAAAATTAATAAGAAGGGGGAATTTATTAATATCAAGGCTTATAACGAAAACCACATTTAATTTGAGTAAACAAGCAAAATTTAGATTCTAGGCAAGAAGTGTAAGTAATCATATTAGCTTTATTTAGTTAATAATAAATGATAGTACTATATAAAGTTAGCAACACTCTTGCTAGAATAATTTAGTCTTAGCAGGTTAAATAGAAAGTAATATACTAATGCCTAAGACAGAAAAACACTCTTATAGCTAAATTATAAAATCGAATGCTTACTAGTAGTCTAATAGTACAAGCAATTGAATCTTCTTTATTTCTTCTAATGGAATTAAATTGGCTTTGCTGTAAAGGATTATGCTAATAATCGATAAGTTGTTTAAGTTTAAATTTTAGAGTTTGAGTCAAATTGGAAAAATTAGCAGTAAGATGAAAATAATAATTACACTATTTGATACATTCTTTATGCATATACTTACAATAAGCTCCAATTTTAACTTTCAGAAGTTAAAAATTATTACCTAGAAATTTAATTTTAGTTAGGAAGGAAAAAGATGGAATGCTTTATGATTTCCATTTAAGTAATAAAATGATTTTAAAATATAAATCAAAGTGTTTATATGGTCTTAAATAAATTCATATATTAAAGATAAAGCTTATTTAAGTCTCTTCTCTAAAAGATTTTCCTTATTTTCCTTATGTCTCTGAAATACTATGCGGCGTTTAGCTACCATAATAGTCTAGATCTATTACCCGCGATTTTTTCTTGTAATTTCTTTCCTCTACAAATTTTAAAATTAATGGTTAATAAAAATTAAAGAAAAAGGAATGTAGCCCATTAAAAGAATCTTTTTACAACTAAAGCTATTAAATTAAACAATAATGCCTTTATATCTTACTAAGCATCTTCCAATTAAACCTTATTGTAATGCTATCAGTCATATAGCTATGAGAAGCTTCTTTTAATTAACTTATAAATATCTTACTATTTAAAATGCCAGATCTTATAAGGGTAACTTTTAAAGGGATCAGTAATGAATGCTTTAGTTTAATTGAAGGATAAAGATAATTGTAAAAGTAAAAGAGAAATTATAAATATATAGATGCTTCTTATTATCTAGAGAGTAATAATAAAGATTTAGAAATGTACTATTAATATCCAAAGTAATAAGAAATACGCTGGATGTTCTAAATGTTGGTATTCATAAAGTAATCTACATTTATAGTAATATAAAGCTTGTCTATTCTTAAAACTATATGAAATCTATTTAAATCAATGCTAGCTTATTAACTAGTTAGTATTCCTTTCTTAAGATAAATTCCAAGAATAGATAAACTAAGCATTACTAGGAGAATGCTAAAGAAATAAAAGATAATAAGCTTAATTAAAAATAATTAAATTAAAGCTTGAATATCAGTAATTTTAGCAAAGCCTGGAAATATAAATTCTAATTAAGGTTTATTTATCAGATCTCGATATTGCTTATTGAACAGCAGAAGCAGATTAATACATTAGGAAGATAATTTGCGTTAAACCTTTCTTAATTATGAGTTTATTTAAAGATTTATTAAGAAAGCTTCCAGAAGGTGGAAATTAAAAGTTTACTTGGAAATAATTACTAAAACTTAAAAAAGGTAAATAAAAACTCTTAGCAATGAAATCCCGATTTATAAGATAAAAATTTCCTAGAACAAGATTGGAAATTAGACAGATATGAAGAATTTAATGGAAAGAAGAGAAAGATTAAATCAAATTAGATATGAGAGGATAAATATTATGAAGCGTATCATCTGAAAATTATTAGGTTAAAATTTGTCTAAAATAATACTCTAGAAATGGCTAGATAGGAAATGATGCTTAAATCGTATTTAATATAATTATTATCTTAAAAATGCCTAGGTAAATTAAAATAATCAAATGAGAGCTAAATTTAAAATATTTAACTTTTATATGAAATATAAAAATTAAAATTAGCTAATTGGTTAGCTATTAGTTAAAAGGGACAAGTCAGACTAAATTTATTTAAATCCATCAAACATGAATTGATATTTAACAGGTAGAGGCATTAAAAATAGCATTTTAGGTTTCTTTATTAAATCTTATAAATTTATAATATCTAACTTTTTGTCATGAAGTATCTCTTTAATATAGTAGATGTATTTAAATAAAATACTTGAAAACTTCACTATTTTTCCTTTTATAATAGACAGCACTTTAGTTATTGATGGTATTAATAATAGTTTTAACATTTTTTAATTAACTTTAAAGGTGATGATAAGATTAAACTTCTAGGCTTTAAAATTAAAAACTCATTTAATCTTTTAACTTTTATACTTATTGCTAGTTCTGCTTTGAGTATCCTAAAGAAAGAAAAACTTGAAGTTATAATTTTAACTTTGTTTAGTAGGCTATAGCTTTTATCAGATTTTAGGGTAGTTGAAAAATGATTTATTTTTAGATAAAGCAGAAGATTTAGCTAGTTTTAGTTTTAAAAAAGGAAGCATACATTAAGCTATAAATAAAATGGTTTAAATGATTTTATTCTTGATTAAATGAGTTTGAAATGAGAAATAATTATAGTTATTTGCATTTGGATTTGGATTTAAAGGTATTATTAGTTTCAATATATTGGCTTTTCTATATTTTAAGAATTAAATATGAATTAATAAAAAAGAAATCCAAGTGATACTTACTCTTTTATTAAATTCCTTAGATACTATATCTTTTTCCAACTAAAGATATAATCTTTATCTATAAGTCAGAATCAATAAGTTTTATTATATATATTTTTTAAAACCGCCATAGTTGTTCGAAGGTGTACAACTAGGTCATCTTCATCAGAGGTTGGGGAAGTTAAGTACTCATTATCGACTTTATGTCTTCCTCTGCTTTGGTTTGGCCTCGAGACATAAGATTCTTAGCCCTTCGGCACTGGCTTAGTTTAGATTTAATTCTGGAACGAAAAAGAAATAATATTGCGAGCTTCATCAGAGGTGGGGAATTTAAGTACCCATAATTGACACATGTCGTCCTCTGTTTTGGTGATGCAATGAGAAACAATCCTGCCATGTCCTTAGACCTCCAACAAGTATTAAAGATTACGAGTATTCTTAAATTATATCAGTATTGAGCATTTTTATCAGTACTGAATAATTATGCCAGTATTAAACAAGGCATACCAGTATCTGATAATTTTATCAGTAACAAACATTCTTATCAGTATGAAACATTTTTTTTAAAGAGCTGCGCACCAATGAGAGTGCTATGCGCTCTATAATCAAATTTATTATAATTTATTATTTATAACGAAAATTAGCAAAGTATGTAAGAAAAAATAATGGACGCTTGTAACAAAGAATCAATAAAACGTAGATAGATAGAAGACAGAAGAACAAGAGATATTGAAGAAAAAAATGATGAAGATATGGAACTAATTAGTGAAGAATTTCTATTACCTGAAGGCTTACTTGAAGAAATAGACATGTAATGAAACATTTATTAAAGAGCTGCGCACCAACGAGGTGCTACGCACTCTATAATCAAATTTATATATAAATAATTGAAAAGATGGTGGGAGCTGAGAATGACCTTCGTGACCACGCTTTCTGGTTTTATGGCTAGGAACAAGTTCCTTTTCTGTCGCTGAGAAAGTCCCTGGTCAGAGTCATTTTCTGAAGGAAATACTGTCTTTGAGATTATCCGCTCTTGGTAGGGGCTTGAAGCCTGGCTGCTCATAACGATGGAGCTTCCTAGCAGCTGTGCCTGTAGCACAACAGGATATCCTCGTTATTCCATAAAAAGAGAGTGTCGGGTCGTGCAATCGGAAAGGAATTTCCGGTCCATAAACTTTTTTAGTTGAAATTAACTAATTAAAAAGTCAGAATCAATATACTTAAAAGAAGATAGTGTGAAAGAGATAATTACTAATAAATTTGAATGAAGAACTTATGATATTTTAAAGTAAACATTGATAAACTCAACTAAGTAAAGAATAAAACTAAAAAATTTGAATAGTAAGAAACTACTAATGCAGCTAAAGTTCTATCAAACCAATTTAGAATAAGATTATTCTAGATAAGTTTGAAAGTATGAAAGAATAGAAGATTAGATTTCATAGCTGACTATCTACTTAAATCTAATCAATTAGTATTTTATTTTTAAACTTATTAAGATAGTTAATTAACTGTAGTTATCTCTGATAATATTAATCATACAGTTATTGAAGCATTTTAGCAAAAGTTAGATTCATTTCTTTATTTTAATAATCTAAATCTAGGAGTTTGATTTAAAACTTTACTAAAAGTAAGTCCTTTAAATACACTGGATAAAATATATATGGATAGTATTAAAATGATGTTTAAATACCCTTAGATGTTAAGAACTTGGAAGAATAGTTATTTTTATTAAAGCTCTTATTTTATTTCTTTTTCTTATTAAATATAATTCAAAAAGCTTTACAATTTATAGTTCTTACTAAATATTAGTTGTAGAAAATAAATAAAAAGGAAAAATCAATTTAGATTGACTAAGAAATAAATTAAATGGTTCTAATACAAATAAGAAGCATTAATATTCACTTATATAAAACTAAGTGATAAATGTCTGTTTGCTCTTTATTTAGCTTTTGAATTAACTTAAAAACTTAATAAAATCACTATTTTAGCATTAAAGCTGGATAAGTCAAGGAAATTAGTAGAAATAGGAAAATTTAAATTAAGCAATAAAAATAAACTCTAAAAGAGAAAATAGTAATAAAGAATTAATTAATTAGTAAACCTTTAGTTGTATTAAAGTAAAAGATATAAGCTTTTGCCGTTTCTAATATAAATTATTATATTAATGCTTAGTAATAACTAAATAATTAAAAACCAGCTTAAACTAAAAAACCAAACTAATATTTAGTAAATTAGTCCTTTCTTTGATCTAATTCGTATATTTGATCTTATTTTGGATTTAAATTTATTTAAATATCTATAGTGTTTTTTATCTAACTAATGTTTATCACTTTTAGGAGCTTTAAAAATCAAATGCTAAATTATTTTTAGCTTCTCTTTCTTTCTAATTGTTACTTGTAGTACTTAATTCTTTGGACTTTTTAATCAAAAATCTCCATTAAAGTGTGTTTCTTAAAGTTATTTTGTAAATTTTTGTTTCTTTAGAAATAAAAAAAGTTGCCATACATAGATAAAATGTGTTTACAACAACTAATTATTTTGGCGCAAGACGGAACTAACCATAACAAGATCAAGTAGATATGAGAGGAGAAACTTTTAAACTTTTTGATTTAATCCCGGAGCAATCCGGTGATAGGCGGGAAGAGGTGAAATTCCTCAAAGATCGTCTAACTTAATATTAATCTATAATCTATAAACATGTAAAGGAAAACTACAAAAATATATTAAAAGTTCTAAGTATTAATAATAGAATGTAGTTATAAAGTTTAGATATTATCAATCAAATAATAACTTTATGTCTTAGCAAAAATCAAAATTTAATTATTTCCTCTATCAAAAAGTAAAGTTCTGCGTAATTTTTCTTTAATACTCTGATACTTTATGGAAGATAAAGCCTAAATATTTAATTAAGTAAAGGAGATTTTAAGATAATTATTCAATTTTGCAAATAAATGTAGATAAGTAAATTATGCTTAGGTAGTCTAAACTAAAGCAGCTATAAATGAGTTTTAGTTAAAGTAAGAAACTTCTATTAACTTTAATAGAAAATAGGTAAATTTCATATGGACTTCTTTATAAGACGGATATTTATTTTATAAACCTGGCAAATTATTCAATTATTTAAAAAGTAATATCTCTAACCTTAGTTTAAGGAAGAAAAATATATTGATTAATAATAAAAAAAGCAATGAAATCAGATACTTTATACTTATATAAAGAATCAAATGAAGCTAGAATAAAAGATATGTAAAGTAATTCTTTTGTCTTTTAAGCCTTTTGAAGTTAAAGTTGCGTTTTATTATATTATAAAAAATGGATGTCTGCTGCGGTTAAACGACTAGTAAGCATTCTGGTACAGTGTCTATTTTATTGCGAGAAATCTCTCACTAGATACTACCACAGGGAAGGATAGACGAGCTTGGAAGAGACAAACCTAACTTGCCTGAGGGTTCGTACAAGCAGTATGAACGTTTGATTGTCAGGCTTTCTAATTACATAATTACGAATTTTTATTTGGTCTTATTCAAGAAAACTGGAGCATTTGGTTCAAGATTCGAGAATAATATTTAATAAGTAGATTACCTATTTGGAAAAGCTGACGTAACTCATTGGACAGCTAGAATGACAACATGAAGTATGAGAATACTTTTTTAATATTAAATGCTAATATTGAAAGAGCTGCGGGCCAAAGAGGTGCTAATTGCTCTATAATAATATTTTCAAATTTTTTCAATCTTCAAGCTATTTCAGTTCTTAAATTCATATAATCATTTATAATAGTAGTCATGATATCATTTTTTTACTTTAGTAATCATTGCAACTAGCTCTATCGTTAATTAAACTTTGAAAAGTAGAAAGTAGTCTTATCTCAGATATCTTTAATGGCTATCAACCTTCAGTAATAGTTTCATAAATTGAAGGTTTTGAACAAAAAACTTTTTAAATAACTGGAGCAAAAATAAAATCAAAATGAACCAAGAATGAAGTCCAAAGAAAGAGAGATGTAAGTGCAATGAAACATACAAAATTAGAAAGTACAATAAACTACAAAGCTAAAAAAACTCCAAGAATAAGAAAAGAGGATAAAAAAAGTATTTAAAATTGACTAAATTTAATAAAAGTTAATTCCCAATATAAAATGAATATCGATAAAGATCCACTGGAAAAAAAATGTGGAACAAATAGCCAAATTAAAAAAATTTGCTACTGATGTATTAGTAAATGGCATATTTGAAAAAATGTTCTATCTCTTAGAGACTTAAGGAAAAATCATGACAAAACCAGAAAAATAAAAAATAAAAAGGCGACAAACTAGATTTGATTTAGGAAAGAGGAGATGTATAAAGGTTGAAAGGAAGCATGAATTCAGGGGAGCTGTAATTAATAACGAAAATAGATCACGACGAACTGAGTTGAATATGAGAAAGAATAAGACTCTCAAATTCCAGAACTTGATAAAAACTGGATATTTTGAACTAAAAAACTTTCTTAAAGTGGTGATTTACATGGCACTTCAAAATTTTATTAAATAATAATATTAATAATAATAATATTTTTTTTATTTTATAATTTTATAAAGTTTAAATCTTTTAGTAATTGATAAAATTTTTAATTCTAAAATATTTTCAAATATAAACAAATAATTTTAATTATTTTTATTAAAAAAATTACTATTTTAAGCTTTCAAATTCATAAAATTTATTAAAAAGAATAATTTTTGTTTAATTAATATAATTATAGTTCATTCAGTATTCAAGACGAATAAATATAAAAAATTAATTTAAATTGTATTAGATGTTGTTCTAAATTTTTTTAAAATGCTTGTGGCCTTACGGTATTTTAGTTAAATTTTTTATTAGGCAGTAAAGATGAATTTTTTTCTATTTTTTCAAGTAAATTTAATAAAATATTGATTTTTAGCATACCCTTCACTTTATATTAACTTTAATATATTTCAAATTTTAATTCTTTATTTTTATTTATCAAATTTTAATACAGATCCCTCTTAGGTGATTTATAAATTTTATCTTCCAATTTTTATTTTTCTTATATCTTTTAATCTTTATTGTATTTTTAAAGATTTTTTTTGTATCCATGTATTAAATGTTCAATATATGTAATTTTAAATTATTAAGTATTTAATATTTAATTTTTATTCATCATATTTATTTAATTTTTCATTCGAAATAAGTTAAAGATTTATAGTATTTGTTTATCCTTTTGTAAGATAAATTTTTCTTATTAAATTCTCATTTTTTATAAAAAATATATATAAATTTGTTGAAATTAATTTCAATTCTTCTTTTGATTAAATATATTTTCATTTCAAAAAATACTTCACCAGACGGTGTAATAATGCTTTTATCAATTTTTTAATTTCTTATTTGAATCTTTGGATATTTATGTTCTCTTATCTACATAGAAAACATTTAAAAAATTGTTGACTTAGAATTATAATTCTCGTTTTTTCTAGTAAAATGAATTTCTTGATTAAAATATCAATTTTTATGATTTAATTTTTTATTAAATAAATCATAAATAATATATAAAAGTTTCTTATAATTTTAAATTTTATTTTTAAAAGATAAAATTATAAATTAAATAAAAATTCTAATTTTAATTTTATTTCATCTTCTTTCTCTTCTAATTATTTCTGCTTGCAGATTATTTATTTCAACTTTCATAATTTATAAATAATCTTCTTAACTATAAGAATACATAAATGCGAAAATGTAATTATCTTTTATTTTTACTTAAGTACTGCAATTACAATCTATAGAAAGAAATCCTTCTTACCAATTCACATTATTTCTTTTATAAATTTATCTTGATTGCTTATTATCAGAATAATTACCTCCAAATATTAGTAAAGGATTTATATTCACTGCTGAAAGGCTTATAGACTCAAATAATTATAAATCAGTCTATGCTCATTCATCTTTTTCTACATTATATTTTAATATTTCTTTAGAAATTTAGCTTCCTTTTTTTTTTCCTCCAAAAGAATAAATATTTTCTTCTAGTTTATCAGTTACGAGAGTTTGATCATAAATTCCATATGGTATTTGAGAGCATTATTTTCAATTACTTCCTCTTTCTAATCTTAAACTTTCTACTGTAGCTAACTTATTTCTATTATTATTAAGCCCACCTACTGAAAAAATCATTCCTTAAGCTGCTGCTAATCCTTAACCTGCTCTTCCTTCATTCATATCATTTAATTACTTACATCTACCATCGTATTCCACTTATCAAGTTGTCTTAATTACTTAATTATTTATTTTTCCTCCTACTAAATAAAGTTTACTTTCATACTCTACACTTCTTCAAAAAGTTGGAACTTTTTATTATATCTAAACTAACTTATAATCTTCTTTTTCTATATCGAATAAATGTAAACTATAAGAATCTCTAGTGAAGTAATAAATAAAATTACAAATCTTTTTATTTCTTTAATCTATATTTTAATTTAGAATTCTTATATTTTATATACTCTCTTCTTATTCTCCTTAACTTTTCTCAATTATTTCTTATGCTTTTTCTCCTTTTTTCCTAGATACAGTCTCAAAAATCTGATTCATTAGATTTATCAATTAACTTTTATATTATTCTAATTGTTATATTTATTAATTTCCTTTATTTTATACAGTTTAATAATCTTCTTAAATTATTGCTTAGCTACTATTTCTTAGATCATTTATATTAATTTTATCTTACTATTTTAGAAAATATTCAAGTTTTAACACTTTTTGATTTATATTTTTTATACTCTATTTTAATTCAGTTTGAAATATATTGCCTTGATTAAAGATATGGTGATTTAAGAGAATTAAAGTTTATTAAGCAATAAAAGAATGTTATTAATTAATCTTTTATAGTTACTATTTCAAGTTTATTCTTTAAGACTTTAACATTTCTAAGTTTTATTATACTTTTTATTTCCATTATACCATTTATTTATATTTATTTAAAAGTTGCTCGTTGTTTTTTAAATCATTTGGATTTTATAAAGAAACTGCTTAGCAAATAGGACATTTATTTTATTTGCTTTTTCTAAATTCTGCTAACAAACAAATAATGCAGACATAGTGATTACAAGGTAGAATTTTAGGAATTCCAAGTTGAGAATCAAATTTTTCATTACAAGATTTACAAATATCTTAGTTCTACATAATTATTATTTTAAGGTAAAAAATGAGATGAAATATAATTAGTTTGAATATAATTTAAATAAATTTAAATAGTTTTTAGTTTTATTTATATTTAAATAATATAGCTAATATTTTTTAATTCTAATAATTAATTTAAAATATTAAAAGTAATTATAGTTTTCTATTTTTCCTTGTTTATTATATAATAGCTACTATATTTATTTATTTTCATTCATTTATTTCAACTTTTTTATTTATTTATTTAGTATGCTAGCAAGTTTAATTTTTTAAAACCAAACATAATTTAAAGCAGATTAGTTTCTTAGATAAATATAATAAAAAGTATAGTATTATTATTGTAAAATAGTTATATGAAATATATTATTTTAATTAAAAATATTATTATAGATAATTACTAATTTTTATAGCAATTCTTTAAATAATATCAATTATTTACCTTATTTAGTTTATTTTAATTAGTAGATACAAAAAAAGAATAAATAAGTAAAAGTTTGGAAAAGATTGATATTGGAAAAAATATATTCAAATATTTATTAATTATCTAAATAAAATATAAATTTTTTTGTTTTTAGCATTTAAAAAAGTAGATATATTTGGACTTACTAACTAATTTTCTTAAAGTTTGTTCATATAATAATATTTTTTAATGTATTTAATCTAAAATCTACTTAGCAGATTTGGATAGAAGAATCAGATCGTCTTTCCATCCTCTGCAAACAAATTTAAAACTTAAGTTTAAGCATTTTGATTCCAAATAGTTATTTTTATTTTCTAGATATCTTTTTACAATGTCACAATGCAACAAATCTAAAATTAGTTCATTCGAAATTCTTTTGATTACTCTATTGTTACATTAAATTGTTCTAATATTAATTTCATCTTTATTAAATTATATTTTGAGGTTCATAGAATGACTCTAATATTTTTACCAGAAAGAGAATGGTAATTTGACTCTTTTAAGTGAATCCAAATTGTATTCTTTCTATGAATCAAACATTTTCTTAACATCTGATAATTTCGCGATAAATTAGTATTCTCTTCATTTTTTTTCTAAATATTTATGATTTGTCATATCACCTAAAATTTATTATAAGCTTTGTCTATCTTTCACAAATCCTGCTTAAATTTTGTAAATAAAATTTCGTTAATAATAAAATTTATATAATTATTTACAATATCTATAAATTTTGTTAGATTTAAATTAAAATATAATATAATATTAATTCAAAACTTATTTTATTTATTTAAAATTGTTTATCAGCAGTACATCACTGCGATTAAAATAAGTTGAAAGTTCAAAATTTCTTGCTTATAAAGGTCTTGTTGTCTTCTCCTTAGTCTAATTAATCTTGCAATCTTGCAATCGTCGGTCCATTTCTTTCTGTAAATCTAACCGTTCTTGTTGCAATAAAGTTGCTCTCTTCTTCTTTTTTCTTAGATTCAATAAGGTCTTTTAAAATTTTGGGATTTCAGGTAGTTCTTATGCAACTGTCTTTCGCTATTGCAACAATAACATTTTTTCTTAATTATTTTCCTTAGGTTTAAATTTTCTGTGGTTCTTGTTCTTTAATTTCCATAATATATTCTCTTAAGTTTTGTTGACTGGATTAACTTTTTTAAGTCTATTCATTTTAGTCCAAAATCTTTTGCACTTGAAAGTTCATCTTGCTAAACTTTTCTTGCTAATATTTTCATAATATATCGAGCTTATCTCTTTATTAGCCTTTATGAGTCTAAGGTTTCTTAAGGTTCATGTTTTATCTGTTCCGACAGCTTTGAGTTTTCCATCCGTAACTTTCTTATCTCTTCCTAAGCTTTAGCACTATTTTAATGAGCTGCTCCATGTTCATTTAACCGGAAGGATTAAACTCTAATACCTCCTGGTGCCGTACGGACTTCATTTGTTTCTTAGGCTTCTCTTTCGATGTTTGTGTCAGTATATGGGTCGCTTTCTGGAGCTGTTTTTGCTCCTGTATTGTTGCTATTTGTCAGACTCCTACTTCTTAGGAGCAGGATAGAATTTCTTTCTGAAATCCGACATTTTTTCCGAAGATTTATTTTATTATTCAAAACTTATTTAGAATTTTAAAATTTTTTAATTTAAAAACTACTATTTAAAATTCAAAAGCCATGAAAGTTATTTTCAATATAAATTTATTTTTTTATGAAAAATAATATAAATTTAGCTATTTAGGGCAATTAAACTTTAAAAATTGATTCTAGATTGTTTTTTGCTTCATTGATAAAGTTTTTTAGAATGTTTACACTATTGAGGCATTTTCTAAAATTTTTCGAATTTTACCCTCATATATATAGAATTGTAGTGATTGATTTTATATATAGCAAAAATTAAAACAAGAAGGCGGTAAATCTATTATAGTTAGGATTTTTTTCTTTTTAGAAAGCACGAAATTCTTGACAACATTATCAATAAAAATAAAAATATTTTATTTATGCTGATGAAATTAACCATTAATAATACATTAGAATTTATATATATTTTAAATGTGAATCTGTAAAAGTTAAAGATTTAATTTTTTTCTTTAAATGTCATTAAAAATTTAAAGTTTTAATCTCGTTTTCATCTTCTTTCTCTTCTAATTATTTCTGCTTGCAGATTATTCATTTCAATTTTCATTACTTATATATAATCTTTTTGACTATATGAATACATAAATGCAAAAATATAATTTTCTTTTTATTTAACTTGATATAGACAATTACTTTCTATAGGTAGAAATCCTTATTACCAATAAAAACTATTTCTTTTATAAATTTACTTTAATTGCTTATTAATTTCATAATTTCCTCCAATTATTATCAAAGGATCTAATCATATAGCTGAAACACTAATAGGTATTGGTAACTATAAATCAAGCTATGTTCATTCATCTTTTTAAATATTATATTTAAATATTTCTTTTATAAATTAATCTCCTGACTTTTTTCCTCCAAAAGAATAAATATTTTCTTCTTATTTATCAGTCACAAGAGTTTAACTATTAATTTTATATGGTAATTAAGAACATCATTTTCACTCATTCCCATTTTCTAATTTCAAACTTTCTACTGTGCTTAAATCTATACTATTATTACCAAGTCCTCCTACAACAAATAGCATTTTTTAAGCTGCTGTTAATCCTTAACTGCTTCTAGCTTCATTCATGCTATTTAATTACTTACATTTGCCATCATTTTCCACTTGTCAAGTTGTCTTTGTTGCTTAATTATTTATTTCTCCTCCTACTAAGTAAATTTTATTTTCATACTCTACACTTCTTAAAAATGAAGGAACTTTTTGTTATATTTAAACTTACTTGTAGATTTTTTTATCTATATCAAATAAATGCAAGTTATAAGAGTTATTAGTAAAATAATAAATACAATTTTAAAATTAAAAATTATTATCTTTATTTTAATTTTAAATATTTGTATTTGTTTTATTTTTTTATTATTCTTAGCTTTTCTAAATAATTTCTTATATTTTTACTTCCTTATTTCTAGATATAAATTCAAGGTTCTGATCCAATTAATTTATCAATTTATCTTTATATTCTTCTAATTTTTATATTTATTAATTTCCTTTATTTTATGTATTCTAATAATCTTCTTAATTTATTACTTCATTGATACTTCTTAAACCATTTATATTTATCCTATTTTGCATTTTTATAATTATTTCCAGTTTTAATATTTTTTCATTTATAGTTTTATTACATTGTTATATTTCAGATTGAACTTGATTGGCTTGATTAAAAACATGGCGATTAAAGAGAATTAAAGTTTATTTAACAATAGAAGAATGCTATTGATTTATCTTTTATAATTATTATTTGAAGATTCTTCTTTAAGATTTTAATGTTTCTAAGTTTGATTCTACTTATAATTTTCACTATATCATCTATTTATATTTATTTTAAAATAGTTCATTGTTTTTTAAATCATTAGGATTTTAATAAGAAACTATTTAGCAAATTGGACATTTATTGTATTTGTTTTTTCTGAATTATCCTGCTAGACAGATAAGGCAAACAGAATGATTACAAGGTAATATTTTAGGAATACCAAGCTATGAGTCGAAATTTTCACTGCAAGATGAACAAATATCTTAGTTTTGCATTTTATTATTTTAACTAAAGAAAATTAATTTAAATTGAATTAAATTTCACTATAATTAATAATTTAATATAGCCTTTTCTTAATTCTAGATTTATTTAAATTATATAAATAATATTTCTTTAGTTTTGATAATTTTTAGAATTTTATATTATATTTAGTATATTTCTTACTTTTTATTACATAAATTACACTATTTTCGTTTTTAATTTTATAGAAAACGTTAAAAAGTTAAATTTTTAAGTGGCTTCTAAATACATATATTAAAAATATGATTAATTAATTTTAATTATTCATAAATATTCTTTAGATTACAAAATCAAAAGTTTTTATTTTATTAATTTATTTAGAAATTTAGAAAAATCTTTAAAAATATTATTTTTCATTCTATTTGCTTAAATCATATAGAATTATTTTTCTTTAATGTTTTAGAAATTTATTTTACAAGTCTTTAATCAAATAATAATGTAATATGCAAGTTAAATTTAAATAAAGGTTTTCTTTTCATTAAATCTAATCATGCTTCTTGCTTAAATCATCTACAAACTTACTTGAATATGCTCTTCTTAAATTTAATTTTTTCCATTTGAGTAATTTATTGATCTTTCATTTTTCAACTTGAACATGTCTAATCTTCTCTTCTATAATTGCTTATGATAGGTTTTGATTAATTTATTTACTTTAGGAAGTTAAACTACTGAGAAATTTTAATTGGTATAAGCCTAATCATATTAAAAAAAATTATAATTTTTCCCAAAAGTAACTAATAATTAGAAAATTCCTAAAATAAATCTATATTGTAAAGGTAATTAAAAATGTGCTCAAATTTATCAAAATCTTGGTCACTATACAAATTGAATTTATTAGATACCAATGAGAAGTTAAATAAGCTCATATTAGAAATTATAGGAATAAGTTCTCAGTTTATAAATGGAAATAATCTCCTTAGTAAGATGTTTATTCAATTTCGTTTATTATGCTTAAGGAAGCACACTATATTTATTTTTTTCTTGATCTATTATTCTTTTTGCAGTAGGCATAAGTGCGTTCCTCAAGAGACATTCTTAGAAGAACCTGCTTTTGAGTTTATAACTAAGATATTATTAAACTCTTGAAAATTACGAGTTTTTTAAATATCAAGCTAATATTTAGATGCTTTTACTTAAATATCTCTGATATGGTAAATTATATTAAGAGCATTTTGACAATAAAAATGAAGTATCTGAGTCTGGATTCTCTTAATTGATTTCCTTTAATTTAAAGTAAAAGTGCATGAATTTTATTGCTTTTAAGTGACAAACCGAAGTCAATTCAAATCAATAAAACAATAATCATTAAAAGTATATTAAGAAGATCTAAAGGTCATTTTTATATTAGTCTTTAAGATTTATTTATTTTATTAATCATTCCTTTATATCCTGATAAAGTAGTCCAAAGTGTAATATCACTAGCATACTCTACTCTAGTTAAAATAAAAATTCTAAAGAGTGTTTTAAAATTATGTGGCGAAATAACTCCATATTTAGATGACATTACAATAATTTTAGAGACTGCTATTCTGAAATAAGAGTCTTTCGCTGCAAAGTGGAGTTTATAGTTTGATCTTTCTCCTAATTAATAACCTAGGTAAGTAATTACTTCTTTTTAGTTAATTGGTTATTCATTAATGTTTAATTTTATTTATTATCTTTTTTCCTTTCTTTTCGAAAATGAATTACTTCACATTTTTAAACGTTTAGGCTAAGCTTTAATCAAGAGAAACCTAAACTGTGGCTTATAGTAATTTTTGAATGTTCGGTTATGAACTTCAAATTTCTATTAAGTCATCCGCAAATCCTCGCACTACAAAAGTTTTTGAATTGATAGAAATCCATATTCTTTTTAGTTAATTCTAAATATCGTATAACTATCTTATAATATAAAAAAGCAAGCACAGGACCATGACTACTTTCTTGTAGAACTCCATTATTAGGTTTAATTGATCTGTAAGGCGACCGTCTATAATAAACTTAGCATCAATATTATAAAAAATGATTCTAAACAAGAATTGAGTTTAAGGGCATTCTCAGTCTTCTCAAATGATAAAAAAACAATTTCCTTGATAAAGTATCAAACATTTTATCAACGTCAATTAGAGTGTCAATTAGTTAATTTTTATGTGAGTATCTACGATGTAGATCAATAATCTATTAAATACTTCAAATTTGTTAGGTTTTAGATTATTTATAAATAAAACCAAATTGAGCTGGATCAAAATATTTCATCATAATATATTTATATAATCTTTAGGTTATTTCTTTGTCATATATTTTTAATAAAAAATTTAGTAAAGCAATAAGGCGTCAGTTACGCCAAACACTTGTATTTCCCTATTTAAAAATAGGAAGTATATTTACTTCCTTCATTGCATTTGGTATAGTAAAATTTCTTAGCATATTATTTATAAAATCTATAATCCTTTAATGCAAATATTCACCCACATATTTGATAAGTTCCGCTTTGATACTATCGTTTCCTGAGGCCTTTCTACTTGCTAATTTTTTTATTATTTTTTAAATTTCTAAATCTATAAAAAGAGGTATATTTAAAAAATGATTTAGTTTATTTACTATAAAGGTTAATTTTTATATATTTCATAAATTTTTCTATTTGAAATATCAATTTATTCTTAACTTAAGTTTTAATGTTTTTAAAAACTTGGTTCTCCCAATTTTCTATAAATTATTATGTCTGATTAGAATTTAAATCCATTTTATTATGAAATCTTGCATTTATTAGGTTTTTTGCTCTTTTAAACATATCTTAGGGATTTTTATTTATATCATTATGGTTTTCTTTTGCTTTCTATTTTTTCATTTTCAAAATTTGTGAAGATAATGCAATTATGATTTATTTTTTTCTATTATAATTTGGAGACTTCCTGACTATGATATCCATAATTAAAAAAAATCATTCTGGTGTGTGATATTATCTTACTTTCCTTAAGCAAATAATTTGTCTAAAAAAATTGGTAATTTTTAATATTGTTTTGATTAATTTTATTGACCAAGTGCAGTTTCCTCAATTTAATTAAAAAGATTTTAAATAAATTGGTATTAAAGTTCAACAATGCTTTAGTTAAGCTATTAAATTATTAATATTATCCAAGAAAAAATGTTAATAAAAGCTTCTTATTTATGGATCCTTAATTTGAATATTTTAAAGAGTAAGTATCATTATTATTCTTATTTGAATTTTTTAAATCATATTTCAAGGTAATAATTAATGGAAAATAATAAGTATGTAAATCAGAATCCCGAATAACTAGGAAATCTGCAAAATCATCAGAGTTTAGATGTTGAGTTGCTAATAAATAGTAATTACAATAACATTAGTTAATAGCTCTATGAATGAAATTGTTAGATTCTTATAGATTTAAAATGTTTAATTCATTTGATGATATAAAATCAGAAATATTTAAGTAATATTACTTATTTGAAAATAGTTATTACCATAATTAGGAAGTAAAGCATTAAAATCACTACAAAGAATAGCAGGAATTTAACTGTTAAAATTTATTATATTATCAAAGTTTTCTTACGCTATATCTTTATCTATATTTGGTTTTTCGTTCATTTGCATATAAAATACTGCAATAAGCCAGTTTCCAATTTTAACACTTACAAAATATCCAGGAAGTTTTAAGAAATCAAATTCGATTTAAAAAGAATCAAGTTCTTTTTTAGCAAGCAAACAGACACCACCACCTCGATAATTAACATTTTAAAAATAAGAGTGGTATTGTTCTAAAGTAATAGGAAAATAGGTTTATTATGTTAAAGCTTCACTAATTAAAAAAATAAAAATCGTCTTTGATCTAAATAATCTCAAATAAGTATTAATAATTTTCAATTTTATCTATATATTTTAATGTCTTTATTATAAATGCTAAAAAAAGTTATTTAAAACTTTAAATTTAATGCTATTTCAAAAAAATTAACAATTTATTAATTTCCTTGATGTTAGTTAATTTAAAATATTTATAAGAATAATTTTGATATACTTAATAGAATAAATGCTTGCTAAATTAAATTCACTTAAATTATTTGAAAATAAATTAAAATTTTAGTAAAATGAAACTAAATCTTATATAGCAGCTGAATTATGACTAAGTAAGCTTTATACTCTTAATATGAAGCAGAGAGAAGATAATACTTCAAACATACAGTAAGTTAGCACTTTAAACCAAAGAACAGACTCATCTAATACAAATCATTTAGTTCAATAAATATAAAACAGTCATTAGTCACTTATAAAGCTATAGAGCCTGTTTGATAAAGCAAGTTAAAACTATCTAGCTAACTTTCCTTTCAAACCTTTAGGGCTTTGCAACTGTTATATTAATAGAACTTTGGTAGTTGGGGAATAAAGAATAGAGTTTTATTTGCATGTTTAGAAATAAAATAAATAAGCTTTATTAAAACTTGAAGTATATAAAGACTTAGAGTAATTAAAAGTGTAAATAAAGAATGATAAATCATGCAACACTTAATAAATGAGACATCATCTTATGTCACAACTATCTAATAACAATTTCATTTTTAACCTAAACGAAATGGCTTCATGATAGAATATACATCCATTAAAAACCCTATTATAAAACAGAAAGTAGAAAAGTAATAATTTTACTTGTTAGTAGATGGAAGTATTTATATATAATATTCTAAAGTTAATTCTGAGGACACTAAAGTAAAATAAGTTTATAGTCTTAACATATGACTCTCTATATGTGAATGAAGATATAAGTGAAATATAACACTATATGCAACCTATTGAAGCTATTAAATAACAAGTAGTTTATATACTAGAAAGTGAGTATAAGAACTACTAATACTTACCCTATGAAGTAATGGAATAAATAAGTTAAGGTAAAGATTTAGAGACTATGAGTAAATAATGATTCATCAATTGAAGATGATAATTAGAAATATGATTTGCTTATAAGAAATAGAAAAACATAGTGAATAGTAAGATACTTAAGCATACTAAATTACTAATCTTCTATCCAAGTCAAACTTAGAAGATATTATTAACAGTTTAAGTGAAGAGTTCTAGTATCTATCAAATTAAGATAAATTATACCTTGCATCATTACTATCAGAGTATACCAGTACAAAGATTAAATAAGAACTAAACTAAAATGAAACTCTTAACTAAACTAATAATCATACAGATATACACTAAAATAGTTAGCCAAACATTCAAACTAGATAGAACTAACTTACGATAGAGTAACCTATTAACTCTACTTATTCACTATTTTATGGTCAATAAAAGGATATAGTTCATAAAGAGTATAAAGAACTAGTTTATGAAAGGGAGTTGAAGCCTTATTTACTCTAAGAAGACATTTTCAGTGAATAAATAGAGTTAATTTAAAGCAAAATACAGGAAAAGAGTAAATCTAACGTTTAGTAACAACTAACTCAAATGAAGATTATTCTATTATTTTAAATCTCATTTTAAAATTATCTAATTTTACTAGTAGTAAGAATCACAAAGAAATTGAATGCTAAAGCAAAAAATAAAATAAAAATAAAGCAAGCATAAAATTTTTTAAAACTGTAACTATTAGATAAAATAACTTATTAGCAAAATTAAGTTGATTGAATACAAGTTTCTTAAAAATAAATAAATCTCTTAGGAAATCTCTAAATTTAATTTTATAAATTTATGAATTTTGAAATATTAAAAAAAAATATTTGCTTTTATTAAATCTACTAATGCTAATATAGATTCTTTATTTGTTTAAATTTTTTAATCTAATAAACAAATTTTATGGATAGATTATAAAAAATTGAATATAAGAATATTAGATGTCATAAAAGAATAAAATTATTAAAAATATTTAATTTTTCTTAAATTTTATTAAATCTTTGGATTAAAATTTCTAAAAATAAACTCAAAAGCTATAAAAATAAATTTAATTGTGCAAGAAAATAAAAAATTGCTCTATATTTACTTACTTAAATTGTTAATTAATAATCAAACAATGTTAAATAGATTTAATATAAGAAAACATTTATAAAAAAGCCCTAGGATTTATAATTTGAAAGTAAGGCTATAATTTTTCACGATTTATCATAACTCTTAATTTCCTAAAATACAATTTTTATCTAAATATTTAGAAAAAATTTATAAATATAGAATTAGCTCTAAAAATAATAGTGCTAAATTTATAACTAATAAAAAATAATTCTTCCAATTATAATAAACATATCATTAACTTTATAAATAATTATTTACTAAAAAGGATAGAATCTTCTACTAAGTAAAGCATATGGAAAATTAAAAAAATTAATCTAATAAAAATAAAGAATAACTAAATAAATATTTATTATGTAACTAATAATAAATTAATTAATAAACTAAAACTTAATTATCATAGCTTTCTTTATAGAAAGAAGCAAATTAGTAAAAAAGATAATGAATAGAGTTAGTTTAATTATATATTCTATGAAAATTATAATTATTTAATACAAATATAAAACTTAATAACTCTCCGTAATTAGTGAATTTATCTCAGAGTATTTTAAAAATAAGCATTGTTCTCTTGATAAATTACTTAGGATCCTTTATCTTGCACAAAAATTAAATTTTTGTTTATTATATCTAAATTTCTTAAAATATTTTTGATTTAAAATTAATAAAATAATTTAAAGTAGAGGTATATATACCATTAGGATATTGTAGGCTATTTAGAGGAATAAATTAATAATTCTAAGATAAATGAGGTAATTAAATTTTAATTTAATTCTCAAAATTAAAGTTAGAAATATCTATTTAAGGGAATTATTCTAAAATTATTATAGATATATCAGGTCGAGGAGAACTAAGTGCCATAAATAAATTTCAATTCATTTTACTTGAACTTGCTATCTGATTTATTGAGAGAAATTCAAGGTGTTTGATTTAAATGGGTTGATTTAGGAAGAAGAGTCTTATAGTCAATTTTTGTGCTTCATTATAGATTTTCTAAATTCATATAGCATTAATGAAATACCTGAACTTCAAACAGCAAAAAATAAAAAATTAGGTAAATTTTTTTCTTCAAAACGTAAAGCGCTAAAAAAA
The DNA here is from genome assembly GCA_946699065.1 of Loxodes magnus. NCBI lineage: Eukaryota > Ciliophora > Karyorelictea > Loxodida > Loxodidae > Loxodes > Loxodes magnus. The sequence goes on from CAMPDV010001556.1 coordinate 38,467, forward strand.
CACAAAATTGTATGCTCGCACTATATTTAAATAAGCGAAATCTGATAGAAAATTAACGAAAGTTAAACATTGTATAATAAAAGTTAAAATCCCTGATTTTATTTTTTAGATAAATTAAAATTAAAGTGAGAAGGAGAGATAAAGCGTAAAAATTAAATTCATATCCCAAAAGTGCTACAATATTTTCAGTGATTTCATTACTGCAAAAAGAATATACGAATTATAGATTTAAAATCTATAAAATTTATAATAAATTTTTTACTTAGGAAAATAAATACAACTAACAATTTTTAATAATTGACCGTTTGAGAGATAAGAGAGTGATTTGCAGCATGTATAGATTTATTAAGTAAATTAAATTTTGAATGTATAACTCAAATTAATTAATTTTTATTTTATACCTTTAATTATATATTTTATTAATTAAGTTAGAAACATTTACGCTTTAATATAAAACTAAAACTTATTAAGGGGAAATATAATTAAAGTTAACTTGGCTATTATAAAAGTGAATTAGACGTCAAGTTATCAATGAAGATAATCATAGTTATTTATTATTTTGATTTATCTTTTAATTATTTATAAAATAAAGTTGTATATTTACCTTTTTTTATGAGGATAACACATATTATTATCATTTATATGAACAAACACATCCACATATAGTTGTTCTATTAATTGTGATATATAGTTGATATTTTCTAATCTAAACTATTTTAAATTATTATATTTAGAGAAAAAGAATCTAAAAGGGATTACTTTATTAAGTTTCATTAAATATAAAATAGAAACTAAATTAAATTAAGCTTTAACTACCCCCTATTATTATGATTATTTTATAATATATTTTATTCTGCATTAAAGTAGGTATCATTATATATTTATTTAGATTTAAGCTATTACTTACTAACTAAAATAAAAAGCATTTACATTTTATCAATGTTTGATTGATGTCTTGAGTTATACTTTTATGATAATTATTTGCATAAAAATACTAAATCATAGTCACTATAAATATTGGTGACTTATGATTGTTATTCTTCTTTTTTTTATTACGAATCTATTTGTTATCTTTCACTCTAACTAGAAAAGATAAGCTAGATAGAATATATAAGAATGCACTTAGATTAGATACGGATATATGCATAATTCAAACTATAAAAAGAATAATCATATTTTGCTTTTAGCTTCTATCACAACAAATAAATTTAAATTTAACCTTTCACCAGTATAAAAACTATATAGCTCACCTATTTAGAGAATAATCTAAGTCTAAAACAATAAAACAATTAATTTTATAGGTAAATGAAAAAATATTTTAGACTGAAAAACCTACTTTTTACATTAAATAAAAATAGAATTTTATTTAATAAGATTTAAATAAATAATTTAGGTATTTTTTCAAAGTAAACGTTAAAGTTCTTATTTATAGGCATATGCTTTAGTTTATTTACTAATTTATTAGAAATCAGTCAAGAGAAGATCATAATCTAATTTAATTGGTTATATCCAAGCTTTAAAGAATATGGGCCAGATTACTTGCATGCGTATGTTTTTTTGATACAGGATAGCTAGCTAAGTAATATGGCTTAAAGAAGACAATTAAACTACAATTTTAAATAACTAGGGCTGAAACAAATAAATTGTGGACAAAAGGTAAGATTAATTAAAAATAAAATTAATTTTAGAATTAAAAAAATTCTTCGATATGAAAGAAAGTACATTCCATTCTAAATTTTCTATTACCTCTACTATCAAGACTTATTTGGACTGAAAAAAAGATACTGATGTAATAATTCCACAATTAAGGACAATTAAAGACGCTTATGCTGAATTAGTTTCATAAAACTTTTAAATGATCAGCGAATTAAAAACTAAAAAATTCTCTTTAAATATGCAAATAAATCCTGCAAAAAATAATGAAAGCTAGCAAGATCTGAGAGAAAAATTTGATTTAATTTCCGATTAAGAAAATATTATGAGTCTAAATAATAAAATATCTTTTAAAGGAATTAAATTAACTAATAAAGACTTAAATAGCTAATTATTATTTAGAAAAAACTGAGATAATCGTAGTGATAAAATTATGGCAAAAAGAATATAGGAATTATAGATTCAATCTAAGAATATTTTATAGAATTAACTTTAGAAAGAAAAGATGTAAATAAAGTATAAGCAATGAAAGTATCTAAACAAGAATAGAGACTTTTATTTCTTTGTGCTAGCGTTAATTAGATTTTTTGATGAAGAAAGTTTTCTAAATTTTTAATTCACGAAATTTCTTTCCATTTCAAAAAGTATAAAAGCACTTAATAAATTTGGTTTTGAAAATAAAGAAATTTTTTAGCCAGAGTATTTGCAGAGGTTAGCATCAATAAAAAATAAATTCTTCTTGTAAAGATCGAATGAATGAAATTATTTGCTTTATTTGCTTTATTTTTTATATTTTTATATTATATTTATTTTTAAGAATTTAATAATTTTGATAAAGCTTTTAAGTATTTTATCATTTAAATTATTTTTAAGTTATGTGTTAATAATTTTTTAGCTTCTTATTTTAGTTGTTAATTCTTTCAAATATTTTATCATAATTTCACTAATTAAAAAAATATTAAAAGAAATGCATTTCGATTTTAAAAGTTCTTCTTTTTCTTTTAACTTCTTATTTATTCTTTACTATTTTCATTTAATTGAAGATATATTTAATTAATTTTTTATTATAAACTAAATTAAAATTCTTATTTTATCTTATTATTTAGAGCTTTCGCTTTTTTATAAATTATATTGTAAGAATTGATAAATTTTAATTTGCTTTTGTAAATCTAAAATTGTTTATATATCGTTCGAAATATTTTAATATCTTAAAATGGACTGCTAATGGTGTTATTTATACTTTACACTTCATAAGTAAAATATTAAGAGAAAATTTAATTTCAAGTTTTATAGGTAAATAATATAAGAAATTATGAAGCATGTAATATAATTATTACTAGTTAAAAATAAAAATGTTTATAGTTCTAAAGCTAGATTTTAACTAAATGATTATACTTAATATTTCCTTTATAATATTTATATTTAACTACTAAGATTTTATAAGAAGTTTAAGATTTATATTAAATCTACCTCATTTTACAACTTTAAAACTATAAAATTTAACTTTATTTTTAAAAATTGAACTTGATTATTACATAATTTTAAATTTCTTTAGCTTTAAGCCTGGATAATAAAATCTATTTAATAGACAAGTTTAATAAAATATATATAGAAAACATTAAAGATTATAAGATAAATAAATAAAATGCTTCTCAGTTTATAATAGTAATACCTAATTGAACATGTAAGCAACTACTTATATTCTTAGATTAAATTACTTTTTTAATAATGGTTTTTAATTTAAAATTTTGAATAACGAAAAATAAATATAAGAAAAAACCTAAATTTTATAATTTATGTGAAGTTTTCAATAAAAATTATTAGATAGATTTGTAAGAATCTTATAAGCTAATTATTAATTTAATAAAATTATAAAAATTGAAAATGAAGCAAATAAAAACTAAATAAATCTATATTTTCATTGAATTTGGGAAGCATAGTTATCTAAAACAGGGAAGAATTTTTAATCTAAAACTTAACTAAACCATTTTTTTAATTTTTTCTTTAATTAATTATTAAATTAGATATAGCTTAAACTTAAAATTATTTAAATTAATTTGCTTCCCAATTTGTTTGATTAATAATTAAAGTTAACTTTTATTTATTTAAACTTAGAAGCATTTTTAAACTTTTTTATTCTTTATATTACTTGTTAATTTCATATAGGCTACAGCTATACTTTGATTATTTTTTAGAAGTTTGATATCTTTTAAATTAAATAATTATATACTTTTAAATACGCTTAAGAAGTTAATTTTTCCATTACCTAATAAAATCTTTAAGAAATATCCCTAAATTTAATTTAGTTTAAAAAATATTTATATAAATTAAGGAAGCCAGGCTAAACTTTTATTTAATGAAAATGTTATATCTAGTTTTGACATGATTGATAAATTAATTTTCAAAACTTAGATTTTTATTCAATCATAATACAATTTTAAGTTAATTACTAATCCTCTTTTTAAATTAATAATATTTGATTTTTTATAGTATTTTTATTGCGATATAATGCTCAAAAAGATGCTTAGACTGCAAATGAATAAAACTATATCACAAATATCATAAGCAGTTCATCCTCCTTAAGATGGTAATTAGATGAAGGAAGGTTAAAATGAGAAAAGGAAGTGACTTAACTATCCTAAAAGTAACTTCTAGATATATGTTATGGTTGAAGATAGCCCGATTTACTTTAATAAAGACACTTTATAGCATAAATAAATAATACACAACGTGATGTTAATGAATCTTATATACATCAGTAAACTAAAGACCAATATATGAGTAATGACTATATCAATGATGATGTGTAGATAAACAGTAAAGCAGATGGAGAGACAAAACAATTATTTCTTAAAAATTTGTAAAAAAAAACTCGAAGATTAAAAAGGAAATTTCAAATCAGTCTGAAGACACATTAACCACTATGCAAAACTAAGAAGAAATTATCGTTCCTTCTTACTCTAGTTATTTTCCTTAAAATATATATTCTAAAAAGGATATTTAGAGACTCATTCAATCATTTTTATAATTTTGCTTAAAAAATTTATAATATTAAGGCTTCCATTATCCTCTCTTTTACTTATCAGAAGAGCAATTTTAAGTCTGCAAGAAAATCCGTTTAAATTTGTTTCTTTTATTAGCAAATTTATTATGCATGCTGACTAAGTATTTTAGACTCTTCTTTTTGTTGACTTCAGTTCTTCAATGCCCGAAACTCAATATGGAATTTTTGATTCATTGATAATCAAAATATTGATTTTTTCTCTAAATTTATCTGCGATTTAAAAATTACTTTACTAAGATACCTATCAAGTTCAAACCTCCTAATGATTTGAAAGTACCTTTATAAAGTATATTATTGAGTAGCTTTGCACTTTCTACTTGTTCTTGAGCCCAAATTTATATTAAGCTCTCCACTAAATTTAAGAACAATTTTAATCTTCAAATATTCCTGTTAATCTTCAAATTCTTAAAAGTTTAGACTAATTTCTTTTCTCTCCTAAGCAAGTACTTGTAATTTAATGCTTAAATATATCTTTCTTTATATCATAACTTCAATATCTAGACTCATATTTAAATTAAATGCATATGTTAAAGATCTATTCCTTTCTATCTGTAATTAACAACCTATTAGGAAAAAGTTTATAGTTGACTAGCTAGACACTAATATATTAGCATTACCTTAAAATGTTTATGTATTGCTATCTTTAGCGACTTCTATGATTTTAAGCTTTTAAAGCATCCTAACTTATTTACTTCTTCTCAACCTATTTTCAGAAATATCTAGATGTTCTATCTACTTACTAGCATTCTAATCTTGATATAGTTTTTTGGATATGAATATTGATTTAATTGGTAGATTACTAACTAGGATAGAAGTTAGAATAATAATTAATTAGAAGCTAAGTCTTATTTGTTCTAATAGCTATATCATGGTATGTAGAGTATACTTAGGAATGGCTATTGATTAACATCTTAGCAGCACTATAATTTTAATTTCTACCTTTAGAGCGAAAGCTACTTAGATATTCTTTTCTAACTAGTAGCATAAATTTACAAATATTTATTGTTATAAAGAAATAAACCAACAAATAGAAATCGATAAGATAACTAGCATTTTCTAAGTTTGGAAACAGAATAAAAATAGAATAAAAGAAAAAAGATTGATATTAAATCAAAAGTAGCTATATAATAAAAACTATAAGTGATAAAGATAATTAGCAATAATTAATTGAAATATAATAGATATGTATTATTATAAGTAAACTATTACTACTACTATACAAATCTTAATAATATAATAATCATAAGTAAATCATTTAAATCTATATAAGACTAAAAGAGTTAGATAAATAATAAACTAGTAAAAGGTATTTAAATTGAGAAAGATCAAAATTAATAAAATATTTATTACTTAATTAAAAATTACATTATTAGATTTATCTATTCAATTGCCAATACTTGCTTTTGTCATTGTATAAAATATCTCAAGCGTAATAATATAATCAATAAGGAATTTAATTTGGAAAAGCAGGAAAGAGTATTGAAGCTATCGAATATTTTGATATAGCTATTATAATAGACCCTAAAAAAGCAAATTTTCATTTTAATAAGGAATTGTACTTTAAAAGTTAGAAAAATACAACGAAGCCCCCTAGAGCTACAATATAGATCTCAAGCAGGATCTAATAATGCAAGTGCTCATATAATAAAGTAGTTGATCTGAAAAAATTAGGAAAAACAAATGAAACAAATGAAAGTTTTAACTAGGCTATAAAACTAAGCAATTTCAATCAAATCTACTTAAAAATAAAGGTTTTTCCCTCTAAAAATAGGAAATTATCGTGAAGAAATGTAATTTTTCAATCAGCCATTTAACTTGATAATAAATACGCAGATGCTTATTATGATAAAGGTCTTTGCCTTCAAACCAAAAATAAGAATCAAGAAGAAATATAAATTTCCATAAAGGAAACTATCTAAACACGAATCTTAAATTTCATCGAAAAGAGTCTCAATAAAGTCCGCCAATAAAAGGAAGAAAAACAGAAAAAAATAATAAAGAAGTTCTTACAGTAAAAAAAAATGAGAATTAAGAGGTTCAAAAATGGACAAAAGAAATTTGATTCTGATAAGAAATTCTAGAGAAATTGCAGAAAATAGCTTTGTGACAAATTGGAACAACTAATCTGATAGACATCAAAAAATGTATGCCCTGCCTGAAATAACCAAAGAATAGAATGATAAAAAAAGAAAAGCTAAGATTAAGATTAAGTGAAGAGAAAATGCGCAACTAAAAAGCTTACAAAATTAAACTAATAAGTATAGCAAATAAAACCTAAGAGTTAGGTGTTTAAAATGATCTTTATAATAAAGGAAAAAAAACAAAGAAATTTAGATCAAGCTGTAGAGAAAGATATTAAATATAAAAAAGTAAATTCAGCTTACTAAGCAAAGTTTTGATGGCTGGAGGATAAAAGTCATTTTGTGCTGTTTTGTAAAGGAAATATTGATGAAGAAAAAAAATTTAAATTTAAATCTAAATAAAAAGGTTGTATTTTAAGAAGACTGTAGTGTAATATCATAAGTTAAAAATACCTCAAAGAAGAAATATAATCTGAAGCATGCTTCTTTATAATTTAGATTTGAAAAAAAAAGTTAAACACATTTCAATACAGACAATATTTTTAAAAGATATTAAATAAATTTTAATTGAATGTAATTAAAAATTAAAAATAGAAAAAAAAAGGAATCATCAAAGAAATTCAAATAAATAAAATGTAAATATAAGAATTGTTAAAAAAATTAATGAAAAAAAACATGTTAAAACTAAAACCTGCTAGTTTTTTAATCGAAGTTAATTTTTAAAATAAGTATAAAATATGTAAAAAATATCGAAATACTTTAAGAATAGTCAAAACTGAAAAAAAGTAAGTGTCAGAAAAATAAGAAAAAAATTAAAAAAAAAAGATTATTGTAAAGATATAAACATAAACAAATTAAAAGAGTTAAGAAATAAAAAATCAATTTCAAAAAAAGGGAAAAAACATGATGATTTCTTCGACTTTTAAATTTATATTTAAAAAAATCATAATAACAATACCAAAAAAAATCTTCCGCTTTTTTATAAAAATATTCTTAGTACTCAATAAACTTTGCTTACTTCAGGCATTAAAATATTGCAAATTTTCTTTTTTTTAAGCTTTGGGTTGTTTTTCATTTATTTTAGCTTGCTCTAACTAAACGTTATGCCTTTTTATTTAAGCAGCCTTTTTCTATTTCTTTTTTTAATCTTAGCTTATTTATTTCGTAAGATTTCTTCTGGCTTATATTCGTTTTTTTCCTATTTTTTTATTTTTTATCTTTGAATTATTAATGTTTTTTTGTCTTTTTAGTTTTTACATAATTTTGTCTTTTTTGTTTTTTTTTCTTTTAGTGCTTTTTTTAAGACTTTTTTGATATCGACTTTTTAAACAACTAACTTTTTTTTCTGTTTTGTTTTCGTTTTTAACGAAAGATTTCGCAGACTCATATTCTTCTTTTCTGCAATTTTTTTTAAATCTTTTTTTTAATATATATTCTTTTTATAATAAAAATTTGTTTCTTTTTTTTTAATAATCTCGTTTATATTTAAGGTATTTTTTTTATTTTTTTTTTTTTATTTTTTTAATATTTTGATATTTTTAAGTTTTGCTTTTTTTCTCCATGCTTCTAATTTCTTTTTAGAGTTAGTTTTTCGTATTCTGATCTATTTTTTTTTGAGTTCTTTTTTTCTGTTTTACTTAAATATAATTTTTTCTTTTATTTGTAAAATCTCTTTTTTGCATGTTATAATTTTAAATTAAAGTATTCTTGATTTACTTGTACTTTGAATGAGAACAGTATATGAAATTTAAAATTTTTATTTTTTTACTTTCGATTTCTCTCTTAGACTCTTTATTAAATTTTTCTAAAGTTTTCGAAAGTTCTTTTTTTAAGTTTTCATTCAGTTTTCCTTAATTTGATTCTTATGTCTACTTCAAACTATTATTATTTACTTTTCTTTATATTGTAGTCTTCAATAATTACTTTTTAAATTTCGGGATTTTCATTGATTCATTTTTTCATTTTTTTTTGACTTGATTTTTCTTTTTTAATTCTTATTTTTATTTTGCAAGTATTTTTTTAGATTTGTTAATAAAGTTTCTATGTTTCCTTTTTTATTTTGTTTACCATTTTTGAAATTTGCTTGTTTAAAATTTAAGATTTTGGCTATTTTTATTCGTTTTATTTCAATCTTTCTATTAATTTTGTTTTGATTTTTTAATTTAGACATACAATTTTTTCAATATAAGGTTATAAATTTCATGTTTTGTATTTTTTTGATTATTTCATTAATATTTTCGTTTAAAATATTTTATCTTATATATTGTTTTTTTTGGCTTTACTATTACTTACAATTTATTTTTTAAAGTTTATTTTTAATTTATTTTTTAATTTTTAATTTTTTTTAACTTTTTTGTAGAAATATTAAAACTTTTTTTCTTTAGATTGGTTTCATTAAAATGTATTTATTTTATTTTATTAAATGAAATATAATATAATATAAAATTACAAATGATTGCGTTTTTCACCAAGCGTTTAACAAGTTAATTTTTTTTCCTTTTTTTTAATATTTAAAACGAATAGAAAAAGAAAAAATTAATTTTAGTTTAATAAAAGATATATTCAACTTAAAGAAAAATATAAGCAGGAAAAGATTAATTTAAGATATTAAGAAAGAAGAAAAAGTAATTTGATATAAATTTAATCTAAAGCACGGTCTTCATTAAATTTATTTATAATCCTACTTTTAAGCTTGATGCTAATTATAAAAAAATATAAAATCAAGAAATTTGAAAGAAATTCTAAACATCCTTTAAACCTTTTTAAATATTAAATGCACTTTTATTGTATAATCTTTGAGAGAAAAGTTTAAAAATATAAAATTTGTATCTAAAAATAAAAAAAAAAACGAAATATTGAATGAAAAAACATAAAAAATTAGAATCTTAAATAAAAAGTTAGAGATACTATTCAATAATAAGTCTCTTATTTTATAATAAAAAATAAAATATATTTAATTAATGGAAAAAGTTATTTTATATTCATCAAGTTAAAACTTAAAACTTCATTAATTTTTTATAAAATAATTTATGTGAAGAAATGATAGAACATTTTTTTACTCTCTTTTGCAATATCTAGACTGTTCCTAAAAAAAATGTTTTTTGAATAATCAGAAGTCTGTTTAATGAGAAATGAACGTCTTAAAAAAAATTATCAAAATAATCCAATATGTTAAGAAATTATTTTTAGATCTTTTTATATTTACTCCTTCTTAAATGTAAAAGTTTAATTAATTCTGAATAAATGTGATAAAATTTCACTATAATTTCTTATAATGTAAAAGAGGAAACTAATATTGATATAATTCGCATCAAAAAAATTTAAAATAGATATTAATAGAGAATATAACCAGGAAATGAGTAATAAAGTGTCATTAGATAACTTGGAACACTCACCCACGAAGTAAAGACAAGAAAAAGTGCGAAGGGTGAAATACTCAAAAATTTTTGGTTTAAAAATAAAAATACTAAAACTCGAAAATTTACAGTAAAGGTACTGGAAACTAAGAAAGTGAAAAAAATTTAGAACAAGATTCAAATTTATCTATTAATATAAAGTTAAAGTGATAGCACGATTATAATTTTGAAAATTTTTAAGTTCCGATTAACTCATAACTATGGCTTAAGAAATTTCTCTGACAGTGAATGTGATAAATTGGAACTAATTTCGATGTCAATTGTAGCAATATTATGACGAAAATTGTTACGGAAGCCTTTATGGCTTTAAAATATCAAATAAATAATATGATTATAGAGCGTGTAGCACCTAGATGGCGCCTATTTCTTTCAATATTAATATTAAAAGAAAGTTTTCTCATGCTTCTTGTAGTCATTCTAACCATCCTATGAGTCATATCAGCTTCTCCAAATTAGAATCTGTTTATTAAAGATTATTCTCAAATCTTGAATCAAATGCTCGAGTCTTCTTAAATAAGATCAAAATAAGAATTAGTAATTAAGCCATTAGAAGGCCGTTAGTCAAATGTACATACTGCTAGCGAGGACCCCCGGGTAAGTTAGATTTGTTTCTTCCGAGCTTTTCCACCTTTCCCCAGGTGATATCTAGTGCGTGATTACTCGCAATACAGTATACACTGCAGAATACACTGCTCCAGATTACATACTAGTTCTCCTGACCGCGACCGATATCCATATATTCCTTATAAAAGGGAGTAAATTCATAATTCTGATATTTTAGTTTAAACTATTACTTATGCAGCTTTTATTGGATCATTATTAGCCGCAGTTTTTTTATTTACTTCTGTTAGTTTTATTCTAGTGGCTAAGCTCACATTTTTCTATTTTTCTTACTAAAAATTTAATTTTATTCAAGGCTTTTGCAAAAGTTAAAATTAAAAAAAATGTTAAAATTATATAAATTTTTGAAATAAATTTTTATTAAATTAGAAATTAAAATACTATTAGTATACTAATTAAACTTAATAGTTTTCAAAATTGTTTAAGTGGTATAAATGATAAATATATCAAAATTAAGATAAAAAATTAATAGAAAATAAGTATAAAATAATTATTAATTAATTATCTAAAGTTATATAAAAAAATGGAGAACAGATGGAAATTGAATGGGGACCGTTGTTTGCAATCAAGTAAGCGGAGATGCGTAGTTAATACTGAACACCGACATTGTTTGGAAACTTTCAGCTTCAAGGGCGAAATATTCCATTCTGATCTCATCCTTTCTTGCCTTTTTTGAGGAAAGGTAAGTATTATTTAGGTAGTATCGTAGAGAGAAACAAGAATTTTAACCATTCTGTAGGTCCATTAAAGCAGAAAGGAGAATCTAACTCAATTTAAATTAATTTAATTTAATTTAAAATATTCTTAAAAAAATAAATTATAAGTTAAAAAGAAGTAAAAATACAAAAGGCTAAAACTTAAAAAAAATTTAAATAATTAAATTTATTAATTTATATTAATATTAAAAAAATTAAAAAATCTAGTAGATATTATAAAAAATTAAGTTTAAATTATTAATATCATCTTAAGTTAATTTTAATAATAGAAATAAGTGAGTGAAACATGTAAGATCATTACAAAAAACTTTGCGTTTACTCTTAAATTAAAACTTTTAAATTTCAAATCCTCTTTTTCATTATCATTATGAAATTATTATTATTTTATGATTTAAAAATATTAGGTATACTAATTATATTTGCATAATAATATATGTCTAATTTAAAAAAATTTTGTTAACATATTAACAGAAATTTAGCAACCTAAGTTTTTTAATTTTGTTTAAATCACCATAAATATCCAAATCGTAAGAAAAACCAAAGTAAGTAAAAAATTTATATTCAGTATTAATAAAATAAATAGAATATTGTATAAAATTATATTTATTAAGGAGGTAATTTCTTAATCACTTATATAAAAAATAATTTATTTATTTGCAAAAATAAATTCTAAAATTTTCTCTGGTTTACATATAAATATTAGGACTTATTTAAGATAATTAGGTTTACACGTTAGATTAGTATTTTTTAATCTCAAAAAGCTAACTTTAATAGAATAATTTAGTATAATATCAAAAATGCTATAATTAAATATTGAAAAAAAGGGAAATGGTACAAGCAGTTAAATTCAAGTAATTATTTTGGTTATTGTACCCTTTAATTGGTGTATGAGGTGGTGTGCTTTCTTAACTATTTTTGGGAATATGAGATTTAGATAAGGAGGTTTGGAGTCTAATATTTCGCAATATTTACAATGGATTGCAGATTCGATGATGACTTGGCATTATCTACAAATTAGGCGTAGAAAAGATCAATTCTCAAGCATAGATTCTAGTGAAGTAATTATGTGTTGCATTTAAGGCTTTCTTGATTCCGAAATTGGGTTCTTAAGCAAAATTAAAATTTTATATAAATTTTTTATATATTATTAACTTTAATAGACACTTTATTCTATAAATATTAAGCTAGAATGCTGGATTTCAGATTTTTTAATGACTAAAAACAAAAAATATTTAAATTATAAAAAAGTTATAATTTTTGCTCCTTTCAATTATAAGCATTTTAGTTTTATTATTTTCCATTTCGCCATTCGTAATTTTTTAGCATAATTTGCTTATTTTTACTTCAGTTAAAACAGTTATTTCATTTATGACTACATAAAAAATTTAACAAACTTTCTTCCAGATTTTTAAATTTAGCATAAATACCACACCAAAATCTTCAAAATAAGAAAGAAAGTTATAGAGAATTATTTAATTATATAATATAATTGAAAAGGATGTGGGAGCTGAGATTGACCTTCTTGACTTAACTTTCTGGCTAGGAAAAAGTTCCTGTCTTGTCGCTGAGAAAGTCTTTTGTCAGAGTCATTTTCTCAAGGAAACGCTGTCTTCTAGGTTATCCGCTCTTGGTATGGGCTTGAAACCTGGCTGCTCATAGCGATGGATTTTCATTGCTGCTGTGTCTTGAACACAACAGGATATCCCCAGTATTCCTAAACAAGAGAGAATCGGGTCGTATAACTGGAAAGGAGTTTCAGGTCCCAAAATTCTTTTAGTTAAATTATTAATTTAATTATATAGTATAAAGTTTATTACAACACTTTAGAGTTTTCCGTTCGATGATCAATATATCTCAAACATATTATGCAAAAACTTTTTCCTATTTACGCTTTTTTTTTAGAGAAATTCAAAGCATTATATTTGCAGTATTTGCACCTCATTATTTTTCTACAAAGAGATTAGGATACTCATAAATTGACTTAGATATAATCATTAATTATAATAATTCGACTATAAGTTTCATTTCTAAAATCTCAAGTGAATAAAATTACAAGTTTTGTAGAAGTGATAATAATAGACAAGAGTTTCTTATTCTTTGAATTTTAAGACTAGAACTAATCAAGAGAAACAGTTTGAATACCTATGCTTTTTTCCTTATCATCTTTAAACTTCTCTCTCTTAAGCTACGGTTTACATCTTTAATTATTCAAATCTTCTGAAATTTCGATGAAAAATTCCTTTTTACTTAGATATTCATATTTCTGATCTACTTCTTACTTCTTAAATATCTTTAAACTAAGGTCTATCCTTCAAATCTTTTAGTTTCTTTCTATAGTCAAATGAATCTACTTTGCCTTATCTATACTTTTCCATATCTTGTTAAAACTTCTCTCTAAAGCGCTTCTGAAAAGTCACATCTTTCAATATTCAAATCTTCTTTCCTTCAATGAAAAAATTCAATTTTTACTTAATTATGTTTTTTCTCTGTCTTGCTTCAAATTTCTTTCTTAAGCTTTTTTAAGTCATATATTCGTTTATTCTAATTTCTATCTGTTGATTTATTCATTCAGCTTTACTTAGTTAAGCCTGATCTCTTTCTTACTTCAGACTTCACTTTTAAGTTTTTTATTAAATTATATCTTAAAGTATTCTTAATTTATGTCTGTCGACATTTTAATTCAGTTTTTCTTAATTATGTTTTTTCTTTATCTATTTCTTTCTTCTCTCATAAGCTTATCATTATAATCTTATCTTCAAGAATTCTATTTTAAATTTCTTGAATCATAAGTGATTTATTTTTAGATTATTTTTTAACTTAATTTTCTTCTTTTTATTGCTTGCTTTTAATTTTATAAGTTTTTCTATCTAGATTTTTAAATATCTTTTTACATGATTTTTATTAAATCTTTTCAGTTTTTTTTGTCATTTTTATTTAAAATTTGATTGTTTAATATTTTAATATTTTTGGCTATTATTATTTAATATTATTTTTAATTTATTTTAATTTTTAAAAATTAAAACATAATATTTTTTGCTTGACTATTATTTAAAATTTCTTTTTTCTATGTGCCTTTTATAATTTATTTTTAATTTTTTTTAAACTTTTGTCGAAAATTTAAACTTAATTATTTTAGGTTGTTTTTTTTAAATTTATTACATTTATTTTCTTTATTAAAATGCAATATAAAATTAAAAAGGTTTTGCGTTTTTCACCCAGCGTTTAACAGTTTTAAATTTTTTTGATTCTTTTTAGCGAAATATTATTTTAGACTTCACTATATTTGTTTTCCTTTAATAAAATATAGTCATATTTAATCTCCTAAAATAATTCCTTTAAACTCTTGTCTTCAATTAATTTTAATATAATAATCCTTTTTAATCTATTTGAATATAACTTTCATATTAAAATAGATTATATGAAGAATCTCTATAATTCTAAAGAAGTGTGATATCAATAATACTTAAAATAGTAAATAGATATTTATGCTTGTATAAGTTATATAATAACTTTAGATTAAAAATTAAAAGAATAAGTATAATCAATTCATTTCTTATTAATACTTATAAATCTATCATAAAGTGTTTATCATACCTTATCTGTCTATTAATTAAGTGAGTATCAAATATCTCTACAAAGTATTATATATCAATAAACCTCCAGTTTCATAATCAAAAAAATAAAGAATAATAAACTTTAAAGTTATGTCTAAATAAAAAAGTAGTTTACTTAATAAAATTATTAACCTTGCTACGTATCTAGTTATCTTTAAAATGAGGTTTAAAGTATTAATGTTACAAATTATAAAAATGATATATAAAGCTTAGGATTTAATTTATACATAAGAAACTAAGATAAAATGCTTGAAATAATTTATTTAAATTTACAATATTTCCTATAAATCTAGAATATTATTTCTTCATAAACTTGAATAATAATAATAATTTCTATAAATCCTAAGTTTACTTAGTATATAATATATAAGTAAGAAGTATAGAGAATATATTTATAAGTATTTTTATATTTTTATCTAATCTCCCACCTTTAATTATATAAGATAAATTTTGTATTTGTATTTATGATTTTTATATTTTTGTTAGTTCTGTAGATTAAACGTAAGATATGATAGGTTTTTTTAATATTTAGCATATTAAATAATTTTCGTTGCTGTTAAATTGAGTCCGCATTAGTCTAGTGGTTAGGATATTCGGCTCTCACCCGAAAGACCCGGGTTCAAGCCCCGGATGCGGAACTATTTTGCTAATTCCTACTAAGTAGATAAAATTAAAAACGCCCAACGTGAGGCTCGAAGCCACGACCACCAGATTAAGAGTCTGACGCTCTACCGACGGAGCTAGCCGGGTTTCTTTTTATAAAACTGAAGCTGTTAAATATTAGAAATCCTATCTTAGCTTTAATAATTATAACTTAACTAAGCTTTTTAGTTTAAACTCCCTAAAGTTATTTTATTACACTAACAAAACTCTAACTAATATTTAGGTACTTAAATCAATTTTATTTAAGCCTTAGATATTACTCTGAATTCATATTTCAGTTTAGGATTTTTTGATTTAAGTGTTAAAAAACTTGATAATTCAAAATTGATTAAAAGTCACTTTTATTATTTCCCTTTATACTTAAAATTAATTTTAGATTAATAAGACAAATATTTGGCTAACACATTTTATCAAAATTCTATTTATTAAATATTTCTAAGAGCTTTATTACGTAGCCAATATGAAATTTAAAACTGTTGTATTCAGCATTTTGTAACTGTTTGCTTTAATATTAAAAATAAATTATTAAGCACTACCTTTGTTCAGCCTTCAATTAATTGTTAGTTAGTTTAGCAAGAAATTCGTAGATATCTACATTTGGATATAAGACGTAATTATATGGTCCTGAAATTAGTTTCTAATTGAATTTTCAGTAAGGCAAAGAATCCTTGATTCTGAATTGATTGCTAAAAATAAATGTCTAAAAACCTGCTAAGCAAAGAGTAATTTTCAAGTTTTATTATTATAAACCTATTAGATCTGCTAGCTTATTCTTTTATTAACTAACTAAGATTTTATCATCAAATATAGTTCATGATAATTTCTATTATGTTTGGTATTAAGATCCTAAACTTAAAGCAAATCAGAAGCTTATTAAAGTATGGTTGATCTCTTTAAAGGTTAATGTTCCCTTCCAGATATAATTCAGATGCTTTCTCTTATTTATCTTACGTAAGTATTGTGAGTTTGTACTCTAAATATTTTAAACTGTTGTATTTACTAATTGACATTTCGAAAAATTGAAAGAAGATAAAGTACTTTAGTCTAATAATATTGCTGAATTTCTAACAGTTAGAGAAATCAGAAATTTGAACAAATTTTATACTCGCTAATCATAAAAGAGTTTTCCAATTAAATTTATTTCGTTCTAATACTCGCAAATTTTTCTAAGAACTAGCAACTTTATAAGTAATTCTTATCTTAATCATATTCCATCTTTAGTTTATAAAAAGAAGGAAGGAAAGATATATTTAAATAGAGAAATAAAAATAAAAAATAAATAGAAATTACTCTCTAGGAATAAGATATCTATTTATCAAAAAAATTATATTAAAAAAGTTTGAATATTTGTCAGAAGTTTGGATACTTTTTTAACTGGTTAATTTACTTAGAAGTAATTAGCGGAACAAGCGCTAATCTAAAAAAATTTAGAGATTAAAAGAAAAGAACGTTCATTTAATAAGATTCAGGATATGAGAAATTAATTAACTTGTTTTTAAATATGAAAAAGCAAAAATATCTAAATTATAACAGATATAAAAGATAAGAATCTACTAATAAAGAGAAAATATAAAGACAACAATAAAATCTAAAAAATTTCAATAAATAAGTTTCAAAAGCAGATTTTATTAAACGGCATAGCTTAGAAAGAGGCAACAAAATTGAAAAATAAAGATTATTTTTATTGACACTAGCAAATCTCGGTAAACTATTTGACATATTTAAAAAAGTTATAAAATAAATTAATAACCAAAAGAAATGATTATAAAAGAAGTAAGTTTTAAACAGATAAAAGGAGATAAGTAAAAGATGATAAAAATAATGCTGAATTAAAAATAGAAAAAAGGTTTGAATTTGAAATAAAATAATAAATAAAATCTAAAATTTCTATAAAAATGATTGAAAAATAAAAAAGTATAGTTTGATAAATTTATTTCATTTTTTAATTAAATATACATTAGAACTATGAAAAGCTTTAAAACTAATTTCTTTTTTAATATTCCTATAATTATTTTATAATGTATATATATTAAAATTTCTTTTTTAAGTAATTTTTTAACTACTTTGATAAATTAAGTTTGAGAATAATTTAGATCCTTAAAACAATGTCATTTAATAAGCATTTTGCATGTAAAAATTTAAGTTTCTCAGTTATTTCCAAATTATCTATTAACAACTTAATACTATCAAGTAAAATCAATTTAATATAATTTACATCTATAAAATAAATTCCTTTTTTAACATTAATCACAAACATACCAGATTTAAAGAATGAGTACATATAGCAAATAATATTAGGAAATTTAAAATTAATAAGTTGCTACAAAAAGTAAAAAACAAGTATAAGCTAAATAGCTAAAATAATTTATTTTAAATCAATAATCAAGTTTGTTCTAATTTAGCTCTTAGATTAAAGTATAGAACATTTTGCATCTTTTAATATGTTTATTTTATAAATAAATAGGAGCGATCCTCCAACTGACATTGACTTAAGATCTGGTACCAGGAAGTATCCATGGGCGAAGAATCAAACAAAAATCTTGGTAGGAGCCAAGAAAGAAGACAAAGAATAAAGAGGCATCAAGTAACGTTATTGATGAAAGATGTCAGATACTAAGGTGGGAGCATTCCGATCAAGCCCTATAGAAAACGAGACTCACATGATAACACTTAAATTTCCTATTAATTTTGAAGTGTAAACATTCTCTTCCACGGTTTTGATGTTTCTGCTTGTTCTCTTTAGATTCTTATTAATTTTTACCTTTCTAATTTTATTTGGTAAAAATGCCGGGCTATATTTTTTAACTGAGGTATAAATAATGAATGATCAGTATAATAAATTACATTTCAATCTTATAATTTTCGCAATAATCTTAAAGATGGTTATAAATCTATTAATAATTCCTTTTTCTTTTGTAAGAAATTTTAAATATTGAACATAAATCAAAATGCACATAGTATTCTAACATTATACTATTGCATTTCCACAATTTTGGTATATGATTTAAGATGTCTAATACTATATTACAGACATTATATGAACTCCTTTCATGAACTAACTGTAATATTTAGAATTATACAAATTATTTCTCCAAATATGTATATTAAGAGAAATTGAGATGTTTATAATTAGAAAGGCGCAAAAGAAGAGTTAAAAATAAGGAAGAGATCAGATTGAAAGAATAATGAAGAACTCTTCATAATATTTTTTGTCATTAAAAGGAGATAATAATTCTGATATTTAACAAAGTTAAAAGATAGGTATGTAGTTTAAATATAATTTAAGATAATACTGTATTCTAACTTTAATTAATCTTTTCAATAAATTTATTAAAATTAAAATATTTTTTAAATAATTCTATAATGAAGATAATATATAATACCCAGAAAAATGGAGAGTTGGAACAAAGGTATTCTTATCGAAAAGATTACTCGTAATACTACTGATCAATCTTTCTAAAATTAACAACTAAGATTTAAAAGAAAAAATATTGCTAATTATCAGAAGAAAAATAACTACCTGCAAAAATTCCTAAAAAGAGGCATACATTTAATCAACTAATTAATTTAGACAAGAAATAACTCGTGTAGATTATTTTCGACTACACTGATAAAGTCGAGAATCTCGAGCATTATGTTATCAGATTATAACAAGATTTATAAGATCATGTGGACGATGAGAAGCCACACACTGAATTTGTTACAAAATAGGATATTAATAACAGATATCAAGAAATAGAATGCGATATTGTTTGACTAGATGAATAAATGGGAATAGACTTTTAAAAATATGAAAATGCCTTTTAGCAAGTTAAAGAAATTAAGCAAAGGTTAGAGAAATTAGAGAGCTAATAGCCATAAAAAATCAAGATTCAATGATAATAGAAGAACAACCCATGATTTAAGAAAAATATTTCAAAAAATGTGCTACATATGTGGTAGTCAATATCATCTTTGAAGAAGATGCTAGGAAAATAAGGAAATTAGAAAAAAGATTTGAAATGAATTGACCATGTTTTATCCTTCCTCGCATGGTTAATTATGACGCAAGAAGATAACTCCAAGACCGTTCGGAAAGCTCGGAAGTGAACTTGGGTGGAGACACCAGGGAGACCGAGACCCTGTAAAAGGTAATAAAGGGGGTTATGGATCTTTTAAGGGAACACTCCATTAACCTTAAAATTTTTAATTTAATTTAATTTAATTTAATTTAATTTAATTTATAATGAAGATAATGATTAACGTTGAGTATTTAAAGTAGCATAACTTCCCTTTCTGTTTATTCTTAAGTGTCTTTTAATGTACATAACGGGGATATTCTGTTGATTATTTCTACAATCAGGGACTACATACTCCATATCTATAGATTTAAGCTTACCAGGGCCAGATAGGCACTCAGATACTTTCTCTTCAAGATCTCGAATCCAACTAGCAATCTCCCAAAGTTTAGTGATATATTAAGACAGATCTAAATGTTACTCACGCCATTTTATAAAAGAAGTAAATTAATTAATTTCAACTAAAAAAATTTTTGGACCGGAAACTCCTTTCCGATTGCACGACCCGACGCTCTCTTTTTATGGAATAACAGGGATATCCTGTTGTGCTCCAGGCACAGCTGCTAGGGAGCTCCATCGCTATGAGCAGCCAGGCTTCAAGCCCCTACCAAGAGCGGATAATCTCAAAGACAGTGTTCCCTTCAAAGAATGACTCTGACCAGGGACTTTCTCAGCGACAGGAAAGGAACTTGTTTCTAGCCATAAAACCAGAAAGTTTAATCACGAAGTTCATTCTCAGCTCCTATCATCTTTTCAATTATATTTGCAAAATTTAATTTTTATATTTTCAATTAAAAAAAAATTTAAGCCGAAATTAGGAAAAAAATTACATTAAAGTTACCTCATTATTGCTTTTTTTAAAGATTTATAATAACTAAAGCAAGATATATTAGTGAAGATACATCAAAATCAGTATTTTCTAAGTTGCTAGAATGTGTTAAAACATTAAGCACTTTTATTTGAATGCAAACAAGTCGCAATTTCATAAAAAATATAACAATAAGAAAAATTGGAATAAAAATGTATTGATTTATCTGAGAATATATACAGAAAAATTTTGCTTAAACATTTTATATTTTAAATCTAAATTAATTGAGGATTAAATATAAATTTATAAATTAAAATAAATTTAATTCTGAACTTATTTTAAATAAAATATTTTTAGTCAATAAATTATTTTGACTTCCAATAATTATATTGAAATTAAAAATTTACTAAGATAATTACAAGAAAAATAAAAATGTTGTTTTGATCTAAAAGAGTTTAACATAATGATAAAAATATTAGGTGGCTAGTCAATGAATAAAGAAATCAAGTAAACTAGAGTAAGATTAATGGAGTCAACATTATTAAATATTAAAAATTAAAATTAAAGACGCTATTTTTTTATTTTTTCACGCTGAAATATTTATAATTGTAATTTTATTTCTACTACTTTAAACCTTATTTTAGCGAAAAATAAATTATAAATAAAAAATTTAAATTACAAAAATGTAAATATAAGCAAATTTAAAAATATTGAAATAATATGCATTTCAATAATTGATTAAACGCTTATAAATATATTATAAATAACTGTTAAAAGCATATAATTGAAAATTATTAAATTTAGTCTCTTTTTATTTAAAATATTTATTTTTATTTAAAATAGTATTAAGTTAATTAAATAGTGTACTATAATCAAAATATTTAAAAATATTCAGTTAAACTTGCTTCCAAACTTATTTTATAAATTTGTTAAAGCAAGCAAAACAAATAAAATGCTTATTAACAAATGAATAATAGTTTATTTAATAAATGTCTTAGTAATATTATTATTATTTTTTAAATATTATTTTGATAACTTACTTTCTGAAAAAAATGATAGTAAACTTCAAGAAATGCCTTTTTACAATCTACTAAAAGTATTAGAGAAAGCAAGAAGTTTTAATTTTTTATCACACGATGTCTTAAAAAATCAACTACAATAATTTATAAATTTTGGAAAGGAAAAAGAAGTTACCATTGAAATTCGGCTGAGAAGTCAATGAAGCAATAGGGAATAGACAGGCACATGCGGTACGAGAATCGAACTTTGGAGGGAGTGAGTGAAAATTGCTCAACATATGTTGATTATTGTCAATCTTTAGGAAATTGTATGCTCAAGATTTTGAATAAAAAACTCATTCTGATACTGGAGTAATAATTTGAATAAATGGATAGAGGCTGATGACCTAAGAAAGATAAATGGATAAATTTTGAACCATCTAATACGACTAGAGTAAATACTTAATTAGAAGAGCAAGATTAAAATCTGGAAAACTTAAAACTCTTTAATATAAGACAGTAAAAACGAAAGTTAGCTGCTGACAAAATGGAAATAGAGCAAAAATAATTCTTAGCCATCAATAGAAAGTAACTAAACCAACTAGGTAAAATTCTATTACTGAAGAAGTCACTATCACCTTTACAACAATTTAAAAAAATGTAAACAGAGATAAAGAATTTATTGAAACAAATACTACTGAAAAAAGAACAAGAAAGAAAAAAAGTATGATCTCTGTAAAAGAAAAAACTTAAATAAATGAACTGAATGTTCTGCATGCAAGCTGGAACATTACACAAGAGAAAAAAATCAATCGTAAGAAAGGAGGATGCAGTGAAGCAAGAAGGATGTGGAAAGAAAACCTGAAGAAATTAGAGCACCCTGTTTCGAAAATATATATCAAGAACTTAATATTAAACAGCAAGGTACATGAACTACTACTATCCAGATGGAGTTGAAATCTCCTAATAAAGGAAAATATTAATTGCTATTATTATTATTATTATGAATAACATTTTATTTTCAAGCAAAATAATCGAAAATTAGAATTATATTTTTTCCTATCTTTAAATTTGTCTATTTATAATATT
This sequence comes from Loxodes magnus, assembly GCA_946699065.1. NCBI lineage: Eukaryota > Ciliophora > Karyorelictea > Loxodida > Loxodidae > Loxodes > Loxodes magnus. The sequence goes on from CAMPDV010001556.1 coordinate 61,248, forward strand.
TTTGAAAATTAATTAAACAAATATTTCAACAAAATTAAAAAATATGAGTTTATATATATAAAAGTTAGATTAAAAATTGATATCTTCAGAGATATTTCGACCTCTTTCTCACCTACTTCTAGAGTTATCCAGTTGTTTAATAAAATTTAATGATTTAAAAAATTGTTATTAATCTTTGTATTATTCTTTTATAATATCTGCTTTTATCTTCAGTTTAATCTTTTTTCCCTAAGATTATTTTAGTATATTACTTATAATTTTCTTGCTATTTCTTTACATTCTTTCAGTATTATTTCTTAAATATTAATTGTATCTTATTACTTTTTTTACATTTAAAATTTTTCGCTAGAAACTTTTAAATCTTTTGCAGGGATACTTCTATGAATTGCGAAAGAATTTTTACTATCTTAGTTTTATGTTTTCATCTTTATATCCTCTACTTGCACTTTTTAATTTATTTAATTTTTTCTTTCAATTTAGTATAAAATTTATTGCACTTTTATACTATATAATACTTTCCATCCTATTATTTTATTTTAACCATATTTGATAGATTAAAGATTTTAACTTTATTGCATAGTCCAAAGGTAGTTAAATTTTCTCTCTTGTGACATTAATCTTAAATAATTTTATTTTTGTTTCTATTAATTTATGTAATGCTTTCAGAAACTCTTAACTACAAAATACACAACATATTTATTAAGTTGTAGTAAATTAAGAACTCTTAATACAATATTGACTTAATCTATTTTTAGGCTTTACTTCAGAGGTTGTAGATGTAATTCGACGCATAATTTTCCAGTTAATTTTTTCACTTTTCTTAATTATTTAGATATATTTTACTTTATTTTCTATTGAATTTTATACAAATGCTTCTTGTAAATTTTTTATATTTTTTAAATCAAAACCAATATATAATTTTATTTCTTATTAAACAAAAATAATATTAAAATATCATAATTTTAATTTATTTAATTTTCGAACTCTATCATCCATTTTCCAATATCTTAAAGTTATCCGACTTTAGAAAAGTATATCTTTAATTAAAAAATTAAAAGATGTGAATTTTAATTTAAAATTGATAGTTTTTATATAATAAATTTAAATTATTAATCTTAATTATTCTTATAATTGAAAAGATGGTGGGAACTGAGAATGAACTTCGTGACTAAACTTTCTGGTTTTATGGCTAGAAACAAGTTCCTTTCCTGTCGCTGAGAAAGTCCCTGGTCAGAGTCATTCTTTGAAGGGAACACTGTCTTTGAGATTATCCGCTCTTGGTAGGGGCTTGAAGCCTGGCTGCTCATAGCGATGGAGCTCCCTAACAGCTATGCCTGGAGTACAAATAGATATCCCTGTTATTCCATAAAAAGAGAGCGTCGGGTCGTGCAATCGGAAAGGAGTTTCCGGTCCAAAAACTTTTTTAGTTGAAATTAATTAAAAAAATGTTAATTATTCTTAATTTTCTTATTTTAATAATTATAAATTTAAAGATAATTTCTAGAATATAATATTTTAACGTTTGCTACATATTTATTATTCTAGTATTAGTTGCAATTAATTATGAACATAAAACTTTTATTGATTAAATATGATTTAATATTAGAATTGATTGTATATATGGGATATATTAATAATAAATAGAATTACAAATAGGTTAATGGCTAAATATAGTATTTATTTTATAATTAAGTTATTTTATAAAACATTTACAACTATTTTATATTATGTAATCAACTAAATGTAAGTAGTATGCCATTATTGCAACTAGTAAGTCAACTTTAATATATCAAATTACCATGCTCCAATATTTTGTGCTCTATGTGCAAAAAAGCCCAAAATATTTAATCTAATTAATTTACTTGCTAGAAATATAATTAAGTTCACTGGTTAGATTAAGAAATTCAATCTATGTAATAAAAGAAAATAAAAGATAAAGTTTAATTATAGCAGCTTTAAGAGGAGGAAAAGTAGGAAATACTAGAATAAATAATAAAAACAGAAAGAAATAAGCTATAAGTAAAGGAAGCATTCTAATAGTTTTGATAGAATAAATATTTATAGGACTTGGTTTTATAATTTTTAGATTTAAGAGAAATATGTGCTTTATAGTAAGTCAACAAGCATTTCTACTGTTTTTACTACTAGCTAAAAAATAGAAATAATGAAGATATATGATGATGCTTGTCTTACTAAAAATAAAATAGAATGAAGTCTAAAATAACTTGCATATAATAATATAAAAAGTGTTTAAATAGATGGTAATGACTTATCTATAAGAGCACGTTAAGAGATTAAGACAAAACTAGATGAAATTGTTTGAATAAAGTAATAAAATAAACCGAGCAACTGCTTAATTAATATACAGGAAATGTAAATGTAAAATTGACCTAAGTAAAATGTTTCTCTTCCTGATTTTTAGAACTTTATATCTTTAAAATAATTATCTTTGCTTTTTATAAGTTTAAAAGACTAAGAATTAATCTTCTTACAAAACTTAATTAATTTAGAATAATTAAAACTATGCTAAGTTTCTGGAATAACTGGAGCTTTTTAGTAAATTATTGCTTAAGTATAGATTTAAAAATATTACGAATTGATAGTAAATAGTTAAATTCAGAGTAAGTGAAGATTTACTTAAAATAGAAAGAATTTTTACTTTAAGAAATGTTAATTAATTGAAATTAAGACATTGACTAGTTTTTATATTTTTGTCCTAATTTGAAAAGACTTAACTTCAATTGAAAATAAAACTTAGATGACTAAATTTTAGGAAAATATAGATGAGATAACATAGAAGAGATGTAAGTTAGGCTTTAAAATATCCAGCAATTCAATAAGTTTCTAATACTTTAGTTCGCTTAGTTAAAAGTTTTAGAAATAATAGGTTTACAATATTTTAACGATAGTGATTTCTGTACGTTAATCTAACAAATTTCTAACTTAAAATATCTTAAATGAATCAAAATTAATGTATTTTAGATAAGCATAGAATAATAGTCAAATGCTTTAACTTAATTAAGGGAATAAATCCAAATCAAAACTATTTCACCTAATTTGAACAATGCAAATTTGGAAATAATAACCTTATATAATTGTTCCTAACTTAGAATAGAAAATTTGTGACTTTTACTAATAAAATCCTAGTAAATATAAGAATTTAATTGTTTTTAAAATAGTTTATTATCACAAATTTAGAACCAAACATCGAAAGTTTGAGAATAAAATTTTGAAGATACAAATGCATTTAAATAAGTAAAATTTTAATAATTTATAAAGCTTTAATCTATAACTATTGATAACTGTTAGTGATTCAAAGACTTAATTTTATAATTATTAATAGAAAATTCTCCTAATTTAGAGCAATTAAATTTAAGAAAATTGTAATAAAGGACCCAACTATTAAAGAAATAGGAATTTACAGTTAACATATTAAAAAAATAGAGTTGTAAAGTGTGAATTAAATTACTGAAGAAACTTTATGCTTTTTATTTTAAAATTGCAATACATTAAGAGAAATTTTCCTTTCAAATATTTCAAATATAAAAACTTAAATACTTTAGCTAGTAAACAATTAAGTTAAGAGCTTATCTCTTGTTGACTATTCTTTTTAAAGGCAAAATTGAATATAAGAAATAGCAAATTTATAATCATTAGTATATCTAAATCTTTGAAATTGCAACATTTACAACAAAGATTTGGTTTGAATCATTAGAAATTTTAAAAATATAGAAAATTTGAATTTGAGTAATAATTAATCTTTGTCGTTTGATGGATTTCTGCTGAAAGATGAAAAAGGCATATTTTATCCGTTCTGAACAAAATTAAGATTCTTGGATATAAATGATTGCGCTTTATTGAAAGTAGAATTGGCTATTTTTTTAAAAGGTTTATTTAAGAAGATTAAAATAAAAATAAGCGACCAGAATTTAGCAAGATTTTATGGAAATTTAGATTTTGAGTTAAAATTTAAGTCACTTTGAAAAATTTAATTCATTTGTTAAAAAAGATCTAATTATAAAATAAGTTTGAACTTAATCATAAAAAATGTAAAAATTAGAATTTTTTGCCTAATTTAAGAGAAATGACTCATAAATTTAACATGTTTTTGTTATATTAAATTATTTCCTTTAAAAAATACATTGTAATAAAATTTTGAGATTTAAATTAATTAACATTATAAATATTACAATTTGAAATTAATTAATAATACGATTATTCGTTTTAACCTATTTATATTTATTTTTTATCAAATACATTTTTTATCTATTTATGTTAATTTAAGTTTTAAAAATCAAATTTAAAATTTAAATTATTCAAGTTATAAAAAAAATTGGTGTTATTTAATTATAATCTCTTTAATTTTCAAAGCAAAATAGTTGAATCGAATATTTTAAATTATAAATTAATAATTAAATTTTTAGTCATAAAATTTCACTTAATACTTTTAGTTTGATTTGAAAAAATAAATTTTTAATTCACTAAAAGAAATAAAATATATTATCTTTATTAGAAAAATAGTTTTTAATTATTTTTACAGATTATGCTTTTATAAATATTTAAATTTAGTTTATTTTTTCTCTTAACAATTTTAAAATTTCCTTCTTTTCATTTAAAATTTATTAGTTTTTTAAATTAATCTTTTTTAGAATGAACAAGATAATAAGTCAATATTTAATAGAATGGTATGAACAAAATTTCAAAATCTTAAAGGGAACGCAACTGGACAATTTCCAATTTTGCAGATTCTTGAATTCTATGTTTATGAAGAAGGCATTAATTACTCATAGTGATCAACGACAGCAGTAAGCAATCATCAATATATCTATTAAGAGACTTTTCTAAGTAGTTGCTCGACAAGAGTTGCGCTTTTCCAATACACCCCTCGGAAATATTTAATCAATAAGATATTAATCCATATAAGAAGCATCAAATATAAAATATAAGTAGAAGCACTGTTAATTTATCTCTTTTTCAGTAAAAATTTAAGCTATTATAAATTTTAAAATTTAGTTCTTAACTAAAAAGGTTCGAATTTTAATTTACCATAATCTTCTTTTTTAAATTTGGAAAAGAAATAACATGATACCTATGAAATTATTTTAGAATTAGAAGATTTAAATTAAATTGAGAAATTATTAATTGTTTGAAACGATTCGTAATGCAAATAATTTTTTAATATAGTTAATCTAATAAAATAATAGGCAAATTTTAACAATTAATGAAGATTTATTTACCTTATCAAAAATCTTGCCACGTAATTTAGACGAAATAGAAATTTATAAATTATTGCAGGAAAATATTAATAAGATTATAAAATAGATATCAGTTGATAAAAATTAGAATAATGTAGCTATTAATGAATAAAAAAATCATTTTAAAATTGCGTTTTTAACTAGAACTTTATAAATTTTTTTAAAATCAATAGTTAGTAATTATTAGATTAATACATTTTTTTGAACGAATAATAAGATTATGGCAAATTTAATAATTAATAAATAAATATTAAGATTTTTAAGGGCAAAAAGAAGAAATTAAAATATTAAACTTTCAAAAAAATTAAAAAAATAGAATTTTATTGAAATTAAAAGGCTAAATATAGTTAATTGAAATAAAAAAATAAGTATAGATAAAAGAAATGAATCAGTTTAAAATATTAACTTAATAAAAGAAAAAATTGAGAAAATCTAAGAATAAAAAAAATAACTAAAGCTTATAAAATATTATATATAAAATGGATATCGGCCGTCAGCCAAACTAGTAGATAATCTGGTGCAGTGTATACTGAATTGCGAGTAATCTCGAACTAGATGCCACCAAGGGGAAGAGTGGATAAGCTCAGTTGAGATATACCTCTCTTACCCCGAGGGTTCTCTATAACAGTATGAAAGTTTGACTGACGGGCCTTTTAATTACCGACTTAATAACTAATTCTTATTTGGATCTTATTCAAGAAGACTGAAGCATTTGACTCAAGATTTAAGAATAATTATAAATAAGAAGATTCCCCATCTGAAGAAGCTGACATGACTCTTCGAAACTCGAGAATTTTAATTAGAAAAATGAGAACATTTTCTTAATATTAAATATTAATATTGAAAGAACTGCGCGCCAATGAGGTGCTACGTGCTCTATAATAATTTTTATTTATTATTTATTTTGACAGAAATAAATAATAAAATTTATTAAAATTTAATGCATATCATTATAAAATAATAAACTCATAAAGAAAAGGTATAAATTTTGATTTATTTGCAGTTAAAACAACGATTATTTATTAAGTTGGATTTAAAAATTTATAAAAGATAAAGTTTTTATCTGAACAATTAAATTAAAAAAATTAATAAGAAATCTTTTCAATATAAAATATAGCAACAATATTATTTACTTTTCCATAAGGATTAGCCCGATTAGTTAAAATATATTAATTGATTATTTGGAGGCATTTAATTTCGAAACAATAAAAATAGATTAGGATTAAATTAGCTAAAATTATAGATTTTTGTAATTTGTTTTTAATTTTAAACATAACTGATCGAAAAACATTTGAGCTTATATGTTAAAACATAATAATGAAATTAAAATTTTACATTGGAATAACTTAAGTAATTATTAAAATAAGATTTTCAAAAATATTCGAATGAAATTTATAAAAATAAAATGTTAGGAAGTAAACATTTCTGAAAAGCGAAAAATATGGAACTATTGTAAAAGTACTGGAACTTGATTGATTACATTGACATATGCTAAATGATGCATTTTGATTTGAAAATATTTGTAGTTTAAATAAAATTTAATAAGAATTACAAAAATAAATATTTGAATTAAATAATCCGCATTTAGTAGTTATTTTGATATTTTAGTATAATTAATTTTAAATACCTTAATGGTTTGAAATAGATTGATGTAAATTTGAAGAATAGAATGCCAAAACATATTCATTTATTAATAAAATCAAGCTTAGATAGACTAAATATGTTATTTAAGGAAAAGAAAATTAGTTTAGAATAATTCGAAATAAATAAAAACATTTGAGTAAAGAAGAAAACGAACATATTAATGATTTAAAAGAATTAATAAATAAAAGGTGAATAGCTAAATTAAAGCTATAAACATTATATTTGATTCTGAAGTACCAATTAAAACATCAGTAAAGTAGTAAAAAATAAATCTATAGATCAATTTAATAAAGCTTAAAATAGAGATTTATTTGATATTTTATAATTTGTGAAACATAAATGCAATGATAAACGTTTATTAAGAAGAAAAATAAAAATGAAGAGTTCCATTCTTAAATAATAAAAAAACTTAATTTAAATAAATACAAATAAAAAATTTAGTAGCAAATATAATATATATTTATAGCAAAAAGTAATTAAAAAATATATTACCTTTACTGTAATTTTGAAGAACTAATTGTTTAATTAATTTTATAAGAAAATAAATAGAATAATATTTATTTAAGTTTAATAAAGAAAAAGAAGCATGACAATAGTTATTTACTAATATTTAGTTAACACTTGTAGAGTGAGTAAAAAGATTATTCCAGAAATAATGCGAAATTTAGATAAAAGAACAAATTTTGGATGTTCTCACTAAATAATAAAATTAAATTGGGAAAACACAAAATAAATTAATTAAAAAAAATTAAGAAAATACTTGAGATTTAACAATAATTAAACTGCAAATTATTATAATTAAATTGATAATAATTCTTTAAATAAAACAATTATATTATGCTTAAAGAATGTAATATATACAAACTTAATATTCTTAAAAATTTAAAGTTTAGAAAAAATGACATGTTACGAGTTTAGTTCAAACTTTTAAATAAAAATTAGTATAAAGAAAAAAAATGTAAGTAATAGTGTTACCTATGCCATATATTTAAGAAAATAATAATGATTAACAAACTAAAAGTTGAATAGCTTAAAGATATCTGTTAGCTTTAAAACTACAAGAATATATGAAAATAATAATTTAACTAAAGAATAAAAAATATATGAAGCTAAATAGTAAGTAGTTTTAAAAATTTAAGTTCAATTATCCATATCTATTTTAAACATAATTTAAAAATTTTGATTTGAAACTATTAAAATAAATAAATGAGTAAAAACATAATATGATTACGAAAAAATGTTTAAAAAATTGAATTTAAAAATAGAAAAATAAATAATAAAAATTAACTTAAAGTAGAAAACATAATAAAATATCAGAAAGTTAAAAACTCATAATATATTTAAAAATGCATATAATGTAAACTATTATTATCTGCTGGAAAATATTTTTTAATTAAATAATTAGAATAATTTTTAATGAACTAATGTGCAACAACTGGTGAAGCTTCGAAAGCAATTGACGGAGTTACTGTATATTCTTTAATTAATCTAACTTGTAAATTTAAAGATTTAACATAAAAAGTAATTAACGAAAAATAAAATTAATTATAAAATATAAACTGAATAAGTATAGATGAAATAAGCAAGCTCAGAAATAATGATTTTAAATTGAAAAAAAACTATAATAAATAAATGAAATATTGAGGCTTTAATATAATTTTTGCATGAGTTTTTGCCCAGTTACAGTTAAAGGTAAGTAAATATTCTCAATTTAATTAAAAAAGCAAAAAGATATAGAAGGATTAATTTAAAATACTGTAGTATTTCTAGAATAATAACTGCGATAATTAAATTTTTATAACAAATCTTAACAAGAAATGGATAAAGAATTATATAACTATTTATAAGTTTTTAGCAAACACTTAGATTTTAAAATTAAACTTTGTTTTTTTAGAAAGAAAACATAATCTCATAATTTAAACATTTTATAAAGTTTAAATAAGCCTTGTATCGAAGATAAAGCCAAAATTTAAACGAATTATTAAAATATAAGGACTTTAAAAAATATTTATCTTAAATGCTTGAATTATGTTAACTGAAATTACTAAATCTGGATTAATAAATAGAGCCACAGGTTTCAGAAGAGATATTTCTGATGGGATAAAGATTAGTTTTAACATTAATTACCATTATGTCTATTAATTGAAAGGCACATCACTAAAATAATTAACTAAATTTAAAAAAGAAAAAATGTAATAATTTGGTACACATATTTTCTGTAAAACATAGCTTTACAGTCGATGACATTTAGGATTATAGAAAATAATTTCCTTTAATATTATGAATAAACTATTCATAAACTTTAAGGAACTATCATTGAAAAGTTTTATTGATATTGGAAATACAGTACAGACTAAAAGCTTTTAAAGAATTTACGTTTAAAAGACTTTTAAACATAAAACGAAAAACTTTGATTAGAGAATTTAAATTAATTAAGAAATCAATATGTTAAAAAATAACTTTATAGAAATAATTCAATAATTAAAAATTTAAGAATATTAAAACTTTCAAAATTGTCATTTTTTCTATAATTATGGAATACATTACATAGTCTAATGATCAATTAGTAAAATAGGTAAGTTAATATGAAAAAACTACATTAACAAAATGAAGATTATTGCTTTTTAATCAAAAAAATAGTTAAAAAATGAACTAATAAATTTAGAAAAATATTTAAATTAAAAAAAGAAATAAAAGAAAAGAAGATCAAAAAGACTTTTTAAAGACTTTAACTAAAGCCAATAAAAATTAAGATAAAGTTTCTTAAAAATAATCCTAAAATTTGAGTATAGAATCTGAAACCATATAAGAATAATGTCTTTAAACTAACAAATATTTAAAAAGATAACAATCTAAATAAAAAAGAATGTCAAGATGTTAATAAAAATTATGAAAATCATTCAGAATAATATAATAAAATTAAGAAAAAAATAAACTAACATTAATATTTGTAACTAGAAAGTCCAGAAAATTAATGTATAAGATTTTATAATCCAAATTCTTGATGCTGATTAAATTCGATTATCGCAATTCTATACAAATTAGATAAATTTAAAGCTGATTCTTAAAATATTAAAATATAAATTAGTCAGAAATTTTTAAATGTAGAATGCTTTAAATTAGAAAATGCAAAGGAGTGATTCTTAGTTAAAATAATAAATATGTGATAGATGCTAAGCATTCAAGAATAATAATAAGATTAATAAGAAGCAATTTTTTTATCTTTAAATAATTAAGTTTGTCTTTTGAAGAGACGATAAATTTATTTTTAAAATATTAAAATATTAAATATTAAATATTTAATATTTAATAAAAGCTAGAAATAATAATTAATATAATTAAGATTGTGAAAATTATAAAAAATAAATAAATAGTCCTATGATTGATTTGCATTACTTTAAATACTACTTAATAAAGTAACTAAAGCTAAATTATTATATTTTCTTCTTATTTTTTACATTTACGACAATAGAGTATATTTGCGAAAAGAATATAAATGAAATAACTTTAAAAAATTTAATCGATTTTTAATAATAAACTTAGGATTTGAAGAGTGATTAAAATTGAAAATGTGATAATTTAAAGCATAACTAATAAACTAATAAGGTCAAGTAACAAAATTATTATAAGTAGTCATATTATAATAGCTATTTATAGAACAAAATAAATAGAGTAAAATTAATCAAAAATTTAAAACCAAATTTATAATATAATTAATTTCTTGATTTAACAAACTTAATATAACGAGATTAAAATTAAGTATCGATTTAACAAAATATATACAAACTGAAAGCAACAGTTTATCATGAAGGTGAAACTTTAGAGCAGGACTATTCTTAAATTAACGGTTAAAATAATTTTTATTTTAAAATAAATGATCGCCATAAAATTAAAAAGGTAAATTTCGAAGAAATGACATAAGTAGTAGTATTAATTTATGAAAAATCTCATAAAATTGCATAAATTTTTAAAAAATTAACGTAAATAGTAAAATAATAACAAGAAATTTAAAAAGAAAATTATAGAAACCATTAAATTAAATTCTAAAAAAAAGCTAAAAAATATAAGTTTGCAATTATTCAGATTTACTTTGAGTAAAACCAAAGATGAAAAAAAATTAAACTTTGCAATTATTTTAAAAAATTTAATTTACATTTGAAAAAAAAATTATATTTCTAATTTAAGTACATTACAATTTTAATTTTCGAAAATAACTATTTTATCTTAAAATTAAGCTTAAGCAGAAATTTTTTATATATAAATTAAATTTATATTTACTAGCAAAAGTTTTTAAGGTTTTATTAAAAAACATTATTTGTCTCAAATGCTTAAAATTTTGTTTAAATTAAAAAAATCCTAATGAAAGTTTTTTTTAATTAAATTCTTCTTTATAAACTTAAAATTAAAGGGTAGTAATCAATATATTTGATTTAATTTTAAAACCCTTAGTTATGTAGCTAATCAAGTGTATATTATACTTGAAGGGATAACTTTGATAAATAAAATAAATTTTCACGAGAAAGTTTTCATATTTATTTCACAAAATTTTGAATTTTAAATTAAATAGATAATTTATTTTTGATTTTATTTTTTTAAAAGATATTCATCTGATTGTAACTACAAACTTTATTCATGCAAATTAAAATTTTTGCTTTATTTCTATTGAATTACTTATTGAATTTCAAAATTGTCTTTAAATTTTGTTGATTTTTCTGATTTTAAAAATCAACTTGGAAAAAATTTATTTTTTGGCTTTACTTTTTTTAATATTGTAAAAAGTTTTTTTAGATTTATTCCAGTTGGTCGTTTATGTTCTTTTTTTTGTATATCAAATTTTCTACAATCTATAAATTTAATTGAATAAAGAGATCTGGGTCTTAAGAATAATCTTTAGAGCTTGTTTCTTATTTATTTATTTAATCTTAATTTAATTGAAAGTTATAAAATAATAGAAGTTTAACAAGAAAAGAATGAAAATATTTCTATTAAAAGTGAAGAGAAAAGTAGTTTATCTTAGTCCCTAGTATGATAACAAAGTTCCACAGCAGCTCAAAATTTTTTATCTTCTTCATCAAAATCTTATTCTATTATTCTAATAAATCTGATGCTTATAAAAATTATTCCTAACTTGTTTTTTTCTATGAAGTACATAAATTTTGTTTTAGTTTTAAATCTTTTTTTATTCCGTTAAGATTTTTATTATTTTCAAATTGGTTAAAATTTTATAATATTTTTTCTTCTATCTTATCTTCTTAATTTTAATTTCCTGTATCTATTTAAATATTTGCTTTTTCAGAATTATTAATAATTTCCAATCTGCTTTACATTTCTTTTGCTATTCGGTAATGTTTTCTTTAAAACATTTTATTTTTTCTTTTTAAAAATTCTGTAAATAATTGATGACCCATATGAGGTCTTGCTTAGATTCAAGTGCTTAAAAAGTTTACCTTAAAATTCATATGTTCTTTCTTTGCTAACATGCAATTAGCATCAAACTTAAAGTTCTAAATGTTTTACATTAATCAAACTTATCTTTTAATTAATAAATGTTTTATATAATTTTTTAATTCTCTCTCTATATATTTATGATCAAACAAATCTTTAAAATATTAAAGCATGTAACTCATAGTTCTCTTTTTAATTTTTTATTTGTTTTTATAAATTTCTATTATTCTATTATTGTATTTTTAACTTAGTAAAAAATAGTGACTCAGCTTTTAGTAAAATCTAAATTTGAAATCTCTTATAAGCTTTATTTTAAAAAATTTCTTTCACAAATTCGTTAAAGGCTAAAATTATTGCTATTTCCACAGCTTGCTTTCTAAAAGTTACTCATGAATAATTTTTGATGTTGTTAGATATCCAAAAACTCTGTCGGCTATTCCAATAAACTTTTCGTTAGTCCATACATTATTGAGTAAAATACATCTTGAAATGACTTTATTTATTTAAGAAGGATCTATCTAACATATGAAACTTTTTCATTCCAAACATCAGTATTTAGTAAGTCAAAATAAAAATTTCAATTTTTTGAGATTTCTTATATTTTTATTTCGTTTTTTTTATTCAATTCACTCTTTATTTCCTTTAACTTTTAACCTTTTTAAATTCATTTAAATTTAACGTAAATTAAAGTTAGGTTTTTCTAAAAAGCCATTTTACATCTAGTCTTCAACAAACATATTTTACAATTTTACTTCCGATGCGATATTCTTGAAGGTTTTATATCACTTTAAGACCTACTTTTAACTTTTTATTATATTTTATCAATTTTCTTTATTAAAAGAGACACTTTTTAGTTTGAAGTGCTTTATCCTTGAAAATTATATAACTTAATATCCATTAATGCATAATATTTACCAATGTCTTAAATTCGCTAAAGCAATTTTTGCTATAATTGTAGTATTTCTTTATATCAAATAGAGCATTTTTTATAACGTATAAAACCTACTATTTCAGCACTTTCTATTTACTATCAAGATTATCCTATACTAAAGTGGTTATAATTAATAGTTGAAATTTGATTCTACTATGATTTCTATGATTCTTGGAATTTCTTTACTTATTTAAGCTCTTTTCTATCAACATAAAAATTTCTTAATTATAATTAAAATAAATATTTATTAAATGCTAAATATTATAAATAATTGTAACTAGCCATTTTAACCTAATAATTGATTTGCATGCTTTTATACAAAAATAATTAAAATTAAGCTATGAATAATTCTTAAAATTGGATCGAATAAATATATTTAAATTAAAGTCTATTAAAACAATAATCCAATCAAGTTATTTTAATCTACTTTACTTATTAAAAATTTAGCTTTATCAGAGTAAAATATTTGCTTACTCATAATAATAATTTGTAAAGATGATAACAAACTTAAAACCTTAAATTCAAGTTATCACAAAAAGGAATAAATTTACAAAATAAATTTTATTGATATAATAAGTTTAGTTATAAATAGGCAAAATAGTAACTTTAAAAATAGAGAAATGTAAATCTCAAAATAATCACTATTTATTTATTTCCAATAGTATTATAAAATGCTTTTTATGGAAATAAATGGATATCTTGAAGCTGTAAAAAATAATGTGATTATTTGATCAAATATTTTTAAATGAATATAGATCAGTCTTTTGTTATAAATAAAATCTATCTTTATGAACAAATTTTGAAATATTAAATTTTTTTACTTTTTCCTAATTAGTATAGATAAGGTGTTATTTCTTTAAACTTTTTTAGTTTATACTTTATTAAATCGTAACGAAATATGAATTATTAGATAAATTTAGCTTATTAAGTTAAATGTAAATATTTTCTCAAATTAGATATAATTTAAATAATCACATTTAATAAATATGCAAAATCAAATTTTAGTGTATATTTGTAAAAGATATTAAATGAAAAATTCAAATTTAAGTAAAATTGTTTTGGTAAAAATATATCTTAATTTAGATCAAAATATAACTAATGGAAGAATTAAAAGTTAATTATATAATTATATAATTGCATAAATAAGCAACTAATTTAAAAAGCAAAGAATCAGATACTTCTATCTTTCTAAATTTGATGCTTGTCTTAGCAAAAAAGCAAAATTGAAAAAAGTTAAGTTTACTTATAAGATCTAAATTGATTCATTTTTAGAAAGAATCGAAATAAAAGAACTATCTTCATTAAAATAAACTTGCTAAAGTGTAAAAACCTTATAAGCAAAAATCAGAAGGATAATTACAAAGTGTATTAAAATACTGTAAACATTTTTAAGATTAAAAAGTAATTAGTTATAAGATTGAATGGCTATGATTAAAGAAAAAAATCAAAGAAAAACAAAGATTTATGTAATTATAATAAACTTGAGAAATTGAAATTTCTAGAAGGACTTAATCACCTAAATATTTTCTTCGAAATTATTTTAACTAAATAATGAAACTAAAAATGGATGTAGATAAATAAAATCTTAATTAATAAATTAGTAATTTTATAATTAGTTATAAATAAAATTAGATAAATTATATCATTTATCAAAATTAAGGAAATAAAAGCTTGAATCAATTAATAAGGCCTATAGTTATATTGGTAATTATTATAAATAAATAAAATGAAAGTATTTAACGTTAAAGAAAATTTGAATCAGAATCATTAAATTTTTTATATGATTAATTATAATAATAATATTAATTTTGAGTTTTCCCTTTTAGGGATTTCAAACCCGTCAGGAGGACAGCAGTTCATGCTCCCTGCTGTTAAATATAAATGTTGGGACGTCCAATTTTAACGAGATTGTGAACTCGGGTTCTCCAGGTTTTCCTTCCTTTTACTTGATATGATCCATCTTGATCTTGTATATTGAACCATCCGGGCTGCAATACATTATTTTCATTCTTACTTCTTCTTTTTTCTTTTTTGTTATTCTTTTATCCAATAGTTTCTTTATTTCTATTAGAATTTCTCACTTCAGATAAAAATGTCATACACTTCCTCAGCAGAAACATTTCTTTTTTATTTTGAATTATTTTCCTTTATTTTTTTGATTTTTCTAGGCTTCGATTTCCATTTGTATAGCTCCAGTTTCGCTTTACTCTTTCTTAAAAGTTTACAATTTCTCTTCTACTTTTCCAAGTCTGTTATCCAGTTCAATCTGTTTCTAAAGCTAATTTTAGGATTCGTTAGTCTGACTTTGTGAGATATTCCAAAAGGCGTTAAGATCTCTCTCCTAGGACATAAGTCTTGACTCAATTCCTTCTACTAGGTTTAGCTTTGCCATCGGCATATAATTGTCCTTCTTCAATCTCTTGACCTCTTCCTGGAGGTTCAGTACCACTTTGATGAGTTACTCCATGCTCATCTGGCCTGAAGGGTTGAACTCTGATACCTCCTGGTGGAGAGCAGACTTCATCTGTTTCCTCGGCTTCTCGCTTGAGGTTGGAGTTTCCGTGTGTATATTCTTCAAGGTTGGTTTTCGTTCATTTTGTTAGATTCCAGGTTGTTAGTTCAGTGTTGGTTAAAGTTGTGATAGAGAAGATTTTTAAGATTATTAAGACTTGGTTTCTTGCTTCTTCTCTTCCTTTTTGGCTTAGGAAGAGGTGATATAGAAGCCAGACTTGAAACCTTCAACCATTTTTTTATTATATGGTTAATTAATATTTTATAAGTAAATATATTAAAAGTGTGATATTTTAAATTTTTATATATTAAAAGTAAAAATTCAAAATATCTTGCTAAAAATATTTAGAATATTATATTATACCTGAAGTGATAACTTTGATAAAATAATTTTTATACGAAAAAGTTAAAGGAAATATACTGAAGTCTTAAAATAACGTCGCTAAAAAGCGTTTAAAAAAAATTAAAAATTAAAACTGCTAAACGCTTAGTTTAAAACGCAAAGCCTTTTTAATTTTATATTATATTTAATAAAAAAATAAATTAAATAATTTTTTTAAAAACAATCTAAAAAAGGTAAGTTTTAAATTTTCGACAAAAGTTTAAAAAAATAAAAAATAAATAAAAAAAAGTACATAGAAAAAAGTAAATCTTAAGTAATAGTCAAGCCAAAAAAACAAAATATTATGTTTTAATTTAAAAAGATTAAAAGAGATTAAAAATAATATTAAATAACGATAGCCAAAATATTAAAATATTGAACAATCAAATTTTAAATAAAAATGACAAAAAAAACTGAAAAGATTTAATAAAAATCATGTAAAAAGATATTTAAAAATCTAGATAGAAAAACTTATAAAATTAAAAGCAAGCAATAAAAAGAAGAAAATTAAGTTAAAAATTAATCTAAAAATAAATCACTTATGATTCAAGAAATTTAAAATAGAATTCTTGAAGATAAGATTATAATGATAAGCTTATGAGAGAAAAAAGAAATAGACAAAGAAAAAGCATAATTAAGAAAAACTGAATTAAAATATCGACAGACAGATTTTCAAATACTTTAAGATGTGACTATAATAATAAGCTTAAGAATGAATTCTGAAGTAAGAAAATGATAAATCTTAACTATTTATCAACTAGATTCATTCATTGACAGACATAAATTAAGAATACTTTAATAAATTTAATAAAAAACTTAAGAGTAAAGTCTGAAGTAAGAAAGAGATCAGGCTTAACTAAGTAAAGCTGAATGAATAAATCAACAGATAGAAATTAGAATAAACGAATATATTACTTAAAAAAGCTTAAGAAAGAAATTTGAAGCAAGACAGAGAAAAAACATAATTAAGTAAAAATTGAATTTTTTCATTGAAGGAAAGAAGATTTGAATATTGAAAGATGTGACTTTTCAGAAGCGCTTTAGAGAGAAGTTTTAACAAGATATGGAAAAGTATTGATAAGGCAAACTGGATTCATTTGATTACAGAAAGAAACTAAAAGATTTGAAGGATAGACCTTAGTTTAAAGATATTTAAGAAGTAAGAAATAGATCAGAAATATGAATATCTAAGTAAAAAGGAATTTTTCATCGAAATTTCAGAAGATTTGAATAATTAAAGATGTAAACCGTAGCTTAAGAGAGAGAAGTTTAAAGATGATAAGGAAAAAAGCATAGGTATTCAAACTGTTTCTCTTGATTAGTTCTAGTCTTAAAATTCAAAGAATAAGAAACTCTTGTGTATTATTATCACTTCTACAAAACTTGTAATTTTATTCACTTGAGATTTTAGAAATGAAACTTATTGTCGAATTATTATAATTAATGATTATATCTACGTCAATTTATGAGATCCCTAATCTTTTATCAATCAATTAAATTTCTAATTTTCTTCTTCTTTGCAAATTTTTCGATAAAATCTCGTCAAACTCTCAAAATGGAGTGAGTAATAATCTTTAATAAAGAGTCTTAGATTAGAGCTATCAAAAGTATTAATTTAATGTTTAGTAACTTTAGGATTTTAACCACGATATAATTTTACAAAGTAACAATTAACTTTAAAAATAATAGCTTTATTAAATAAAAAAATATTATGATAATTTAAAAATAGCACCTAAGAAATAGATTTCTTCCATAAAATCTAGAATATCTTAGCTAGATACTACAGATGAACTATACTTTTTGTAGTTAGAGATAAAAAACTAAAAACAGTAAGTGATCTAAGCCGATAAACTTAGGATTTGATGATATCCATTAATCTACTTATAAATGAAAATAAAATTATAAGACAAGAAATAGACTGGACTACTCTATCTTAATAAACATTGCTGTAAATTAATGCAATTTAAAATAGCCTAAAAATGATGCAAATTTAAAGATATTTTGGATTGGAGTAAACCTAACTAAGTGAAGAAATAATCCAAGATAATTGATCAATATCTTTCACCGAAATTTTAAAATTTTAGTAGAAAAATAATGAGGTGCTGATACTGCAAATGTAAAGGACATATGGTAAGATAACGCTTTGAATTTCTCTAAAAAAAAGCGTAAATAGAAAAAAGTTTTTGCATAATATGTTTGAGATATATTGATCATCGAACGGAAAACTCTAAAGTGTTGTGATAAACTTTATACTATATAATTAAATTAATAATTTTAACTAAAAGAATTTTGGGAACTGAAACTCCTTTCCAGTTATACGACCCGATTCTCTCTTTTTTAGGAATACTGGGGATATCCTGTTGTGTTCAAGACACAGCTGCAAGGAAAATCCATCGCTATGAGCAGCCAGGCTTCAAGTCAATACCAAGAGTGGATAACCTAGAAGACAGCGTTTACTTGAGAAAATGACTCTGACCAAAGACTTTCTCAGCGACAAGACAGGAACTTTTTAATAGCCAGAAAGTTAAGTCAAGAAGGTCAATCTCAGCTCCCACCATCTTTTCAATTATATTATATAATTAAATTATTCTCTATAACTTTCTTTCTTATTTTGAAGATTTTGGTGTGATAGTTATGCTAAATTTAAAAATCTGAAAGAAAGATTGTTAAATTTTTTTATAGTCATTAATGAAAAAACTGTTTTAACTGAGGGAAAAATAATCAAAGTATGTAAAAAATTACGAATGGTGAACTGGAAAATAATAAAATTAAACTGTTTATAATTGAAAGGAGCAAAAATTATAACTTTTTTATAATTTAATTCTTTTTGTTAAAAGCAAAAAGATTATATTTCATGCTACTTAAATACAAATTCTAAAATTTTTTTGTTTTTAGTCAATAAAAAATCTGAAATCCGCATTCTAGCTTAATATTTAGAGAATAAAGTGTCTATTAAAGTTAATAATAGATAAAAAATTTAATAAACATCTCAAATGATTATATAATTACTAAAATATAATATTTTTGTACGATTAAAGAACAGCGAGAGTAAGATTTTGAATTATCTGATTTTATTTCTAATTTTAGATAGATCACTAGGTGGATCAAAGATCTTGGAGAGAATGTTTATGAAAGATTTTTCGGTCTTGAAGTGGATATAATTAATGAATTTGCCCTTGAAGCATTAGAAAATAATTTAAATGAAATTTTATTTAAATTTTAAAAAAATTTACAGATTTTATATTAAAATTAATATAAAAATTTTAATTTTGCTTAAGAACCCAATTTCGGAATCAAGAAAGCTTAAATACAACACATAATAACCTCACTAGAATCTATGCTTGAGAATTGATCTTCTCCGCCTAATTTTTAGATAATGCCAAGTCATCATCGAATCTGCAATCCATTGTAAATATTGCGAAATATTAGACTCCAAATCTCCTTATCTAAATCTCATATTCCCAAAATAGTTAAGAAAGCACACCACAATACATCAATCAAAGGATACAATTAACCAAAATAATTACTTGAATTTAACTGCTTGTATCATTCCCCTTTTTTTAAATATTTAATTATAAGATTTTTGATATTATACTAAATTATTCTATTAAAGTTAGTTTTTTGAGATTAAATTGTTATTAAAAAAATACAAATCTAACGTGTAAACCTAAATATCTTAAATAAGTCCTTATATTTATTTGTAAACCAGAGAAAGTCTTAGAATTTATTTTTGCAAATAAATAAATTATTTTTTATATAAGTGATTTAAGAAATTACCTCCTTAATAAATATAATTTTATACAATATTCTATTTATTTTATTAATACTGAATATAAATTTTTTACTTACTTTGGTTTTTCTTACGATTTGGATATTTATGGTGATTTAAACAAAATTAAAAAATTTAAGTTGCTAAATTTCTGTTAATATGTTATAAAAATTTGTTTAATTAGACATATATTATTATGCTAATATAATTAGTATAACTAAATATTTTTAATTCATAAAATAATAATAATTTCATAATGATAATGAAAAAGAGGATTTGAAATTTAAAAGTTTTAATTTAAGAGTAAACGCAAAGTTTTTTGTAATGATCTTACATGTTTCACTCACTTATTTCTATTATTAAAATTAACTTAAGATGATATTAATAATTTCAACTTAATTTTTTTCATAACATCTACTAGATTTTTTAATTTCTTAATATTTAATATAAATTAATAAATTTAATTATTTGAATTTTTTTTAAGTTTTAGCCTTTTGTATTTTTACTTCTTTTTAACTTATAATTTATTTTTTTAAGAATATTTTAAATTAAATTAAATTAATTTAAATTGAGTTAGATTCTCCTTTCTGCTTTAATGGACCTACAGAATGGTTAAAATTCTCGTTTCTCTCTACGATACTACCTAAATAATACTTACCTTTCCTCAAAAAAGGCAAGAAAGGATGAGATCAGAATGGAATATTTCGCCCTTGAAGCTGAAAGTTTCCAAACAATGTCGGTGCTCAGTATTAACTACGCATCTCCACTTACTTGATTGCAAACAACGGGGTCCACATTCAATTTCCATCTGTTCTCCATTTTTTTATATAACTTTAGATAATTAATTAATAATTATTTTATACTTATTTTCTATTTATTTTTTTATCTTAATTTTGATATATTTATCATTTATACCACTTAAACAATTTTGAAAACTATTAAGTTTAATTAGTATACTAATAGTATTTTAATTTCTAATTTAATAAAAATTTATTTCAAAAATTTATATAATTTTAACATTTTTTTTAATTTTAACTTTTGCAAAAGCCTTGAATAAAATTAAATTTTTAGTAAGAAAAATAGAAAAATGTGAGCTTAGCCACTAGAATAAAACTAACAGAAGTAAATAAAAAAACTGCGGCTAATAATGATCCAATAAAAGCTGCATAAGTAATAGTTTAAACTAAAATATCAGAATTATGAATTTACTCCCTTTTATAAGGAATATATGGATATCGGTCGGGGTCAGGAGAACTAGTATGTAATCCGGAGCAGTGTATAATGTATTGCAAATAATCTCGCACTAGATACCAACACAGATAAAGGTGGAAAAACTCGAAAGAAAAAGCCCAACTTACCTGAGGGTCCTTGCTAGCAGTATGTACATTTGACTGACGGGCTAATTAATGATTTAATTACTAAATCTTATTTTGATCTTATTGAGAAGACTCGAGTATTTGATTCAAGATTAAAGAATAATCTTTAATAAACAGATCACTCATTTGGAGAAGCTGACGTGACTCATTGGACAGTATAAGTGGCAACAAGAAGTATGAGAACACTTTCTTTTAATAATAATATTGAAAGAACTGAGCGCCATCGAGGTGTTACACGTTCTATATCATATTATTTATTGATATTTTAAAACCATAAAGGCTACCGTAACAATTTTCTACACAATGTTCTTACAATTGACATCGAAAGTAGGTCCAATTTATCACATTCACTGTCAGAGAAATTTCTTAAACCATAGTTAGGAGTTAATCGGAATTTAAAAATTTTCAAAATTATAATCGTGTAGCACTTTAGCTTTATTCTAATAGATTAATTTGAATTTTGTTCTAAATTTTGTTTACTTTCTTAGTTTTCAAGTACCATTATCGTAAATTTTCTAGTTTTAGTATTTTTATTTTTAAACCCAAGATTTTTGATTATTTTACTTTAGGCATTTTTTCTCTTTTTTACTTCGTGGGTGAGTTTTTCAAGTATTTGGATGACTATTTATGACTCATTTCTTGGTTCTATTCTCTATTGATATACTTTTGATAATTTTTTCTTAATTTTTTAGATGCTAATTATATCAATATTAATTTCCTCTTTTACATTAAAAAAAATGATAGTGAAATTTTATCACGTTTATTCAAAAGTTATTAAACTATTACATTTAAGAAGTAAATATAAAAAATCTAAAAATAATTTCTTAACATATTGGATTTTTTTTAAAGACGTTCATTTCTCATTAAACAGACTTCTGATTATTCAAAAAACATTTTTTTTAGGAACAGTCTAGATATTGCAAAAGAGAGTAAAAAAATGTTCTATCATTTCTTCACATAAATTATTTTATAAAAAATTAATGAAGTTTTAAGTTTTAACTTGATGAATATAAAATAACTTTTTCCATTAATTAAATATATTTTATTTTTTATTATAAAATAAGAGGCTTATTATTCAATAGTATCTCTAACTTTTTATTTAAGATTCTAATTTTTTATGTTTTTTCATTCAATATTTCGATTTTTTTTTTATTTTTAGATACAAACTTTATATTTTTAAACTTTTCTCTCAAAGATTATACAATAAAAGTGCATTTTATTATTTAAAAAGGTTTAAAGGATGTTTGAATTTCTTTCAAATTTCTTGATTTTATATTTTTTTATAATTAGCATCAAGCTTAAAACTAGAATTATAAAGAAATTTTATGAAGACCGTGCTTTAGATTAAATTTATATCAAATTACTTTTTCTTCTTTCTTAATATCTTAAATTAATCTTTTCCTACTTATATTTTTCTTTAAGTTGAATATATCTTTTATTAAACTAAAATTAATTTTTTCTATTATATTAAATATTTTCTTTATTTATTCATTTAAAAAATAAAAAACAATTGAAAAAAATTTAAACCTGTTAAACGCTGGTGAAAAACGCAATAATTTGTAATTTTATATTAAATTTCAATAAATAAAATAAATAATATTTTAAAAAGCAATATAAAGAAAAAAGTTTTAATATTTCTACACAAAAGTTTAAAAAAATTAAAAAAATAAATAAAAAAAATCACTTTAAAAAAGAAAATCGTAAGCAATAGTAAAGCCGAGAAAAAATTTATAAGAAAAAAATATTTTAAACGAAAATTTTTATGAAATAATGAAAAAAAACATGGAATTTATACTTTAAGTCTTTATCTCATTTTTTATCTAATAAATATTTATATGGAAAATAAAATAATTAAAACATTAAATTTCTATCAAGTTTCTTTGCTATAAATTTAGATTTATTTAAATTTAGAGGCTCTTATTAAATTTTGCTTACCTTAAAAGCAATGCATGTATTATTCATTAAATGACTTGATTATAATTTATTATAACTCTTTATATTTTTTTGCTATTTTTTTCCTAGTAAAATAAAAATGTTTGATTATTTCAGATTTTATAACTCTTCAATTTTTTATTCTTTTAAAGTATATAATTTCTTAAGAGATATTTGATTCTTTATGCAAACATCGTTCTTTTCACGTTTTAATTTAAGATTTACTTACTTGCAGTCTCTCATCAATAAATCAAGTAATCTTTTAGCTTGAAATTCAAATTAAAGAACATTTATTATGACTTTTTTTCTTATTTATACCAAATTTTAAATTCAAAATATTTTTCTTATGCTTGGCTTTTATTTTTAGCTAGCAAATGGTAGTGTTGGGTATTATGTTCTTAGAAATAAGTTTCTATTCAATCCTTTGAGTTATGTAGTTACATAAAATTTTTATACTGTCCCCTTTGAAATTTCTTTAGTCAATCTAAGAAAATAAAATTATTTAAGATTTTTAATGAGAAATCTCAAATCTTTATTATATAGTTAATTGCTAATACGATTAAGATTAAGCATCTTCATTTTAGAATCAATTTTTTATTTAAGAGTTTTTCCTTCTTGAATATCTATCATCTACTTTTCTTTAATTCTAGTAATTTTTGTGCTTTAATTTCTTCTATGCAAAACTTATTATATCTATTATTCTTTAAATAAGTAGACTTATTTCTGCATATCATTGAATTAATTAATTTGAACTTAGCATCCAAAAAGAACTAATATAAATATAGATATTAAAGCTAAATTACTTGCAGACTTAAATAATTAAATAGGAAATTTATAATGCAGTTTTCTTAGTAAATAGATAATTAAGCTAAATTTAAATAAAATTATTTATTACTCAAAGATTAATTACTAAAAGTACCCAAAAGCATTAATATTTAATAGATTTTAGAAATAATTTAATCTAATAAGCTTGTATATTAAATAGAGTCTTAATCAAGAGTTGAATACATCATTATTTTAAAATAACTGCTAATTATATAAATTGAAATAACTTAAAAATCTAAAAAGAGACTAAAAAATTTTATAATATAGTTGGTTATGACTTTCTAATACTCATAATTAACTATAGGACTGTTTCTTCTTAATATTTTTAATTAATATGTTTATTCTTTAAAACAACTATATGATATTGTTAATTTCATTCATTACTAATCTCATTCTTTTTATTTTGCATTTATAATTTTATTAAATTAATAAAATTCCTAACTTCAGAAACTCTAAATCTTAAATAAATTTTATCTCAAAGTTAAAAGACTAGTAAGATCTAACTTTATTAGAATAAAATTATATTTCTTTAATAATAATTTTCTTTCAATTTATCTTAATTCTATACATAAAGATTAGGCTTATTTTATTTAAAGCTAAAATATAGAAACATTTTATTAATCTTTATTTCTTATTTAGATTTGCTTTTTTTACTTTTTTTAAATATTTTCTTATTCTTAAATTTTAAGAGAAAACAACAAAAATTAAAATTTTAGCATAAGCAGACAAATCTATTCTTAGTCTTAGCTATATAATTATTATTTAATGCTAAGTCATTAAATCAGAATTAAGTTTATTATAATATATTTTTAAGTTTAAAGACATGAAATATTTCTCTCTCTGATTCAAATCTAACAAATATTATTAAATTTGAGTATTTAATCATTAAAAGTTTAAGTTCGATGATTTAAAAGATTTTGAAAAGTCGACATAAGAAAAGCTTAGAATTAATTAATAAAACTTATTTAAGCTAAGTTTTAAAAAATCTATGAAAAAAAAGCTTTAGAAATAAAACTTTATATCCTATAAATTAAAATCTAATTTATTTTATAAAAGAATTGCTAAAAGTTTTGCTTAATGCTTCTGTAGAAAGCTTATACTTTAATTTTATCAAAAAGTAATGAAAAAAATAAAGTTTCCTTGAAATTAATAGCTATCCTTAATTAAATTTCCTATCTTTTTTTAATATATTTTGAATGTTTAGAATAATTAAAAATCTTAAAAAATATAATTCTAGAAATATAATTAGATTTAGAATTTATATTATCTCATTTTTAAATAAAAATATAATAATTTATTAACTAAAATATATTTTATTATAGTTCTAACTTTCTTTATTTAAAAATGTATAATAAACAATAATTTTGTCTTAAATACATTTCTATGATCTTTTATGGAATTTTTCTAATAAACTTACCTGTAAATTTATTATCTAAGAGCTTCTGAAATCATCTAGATTGTTCTTACATTTACTACTAAATAAATTTCTGACAATTCCAACTAAAATAACTGCTATAATTAGCTTTCTTTTTTAATAAATAATAAATGAAAAATGAAATAAAATTTGCTTTAATATTAAAAAAGGAAATAGCTAATATTAAATTGTTAAACTTCAATCATTTAAAATTAATTCTTAATAAAATTTTATTAAATAAACTATTGCGGTATATTATTTTTCTTTATCTATTCATTTAAAATTGCTTTGTCTAAAATAATTATTTTATATGTTTTATTATCAATTTTTTAATTTAATTTAGTGATCAATTTATAAGTTATATATCTTTTTTCTTTCATAAATTAATTTTTCTATCTTTTGCTTTATTTAAATATTAAGTAATCTAAATATAGTTCAATTATTTTTAAATATATTAATTTATTAATTTAAATTAATTTTTTCTCATAAAGCATTATACTTAATCATAGTTTGTTTTCCCGAATTTTGAAAGTATTCTTCAATAAATTAAATCTATTATTTTTTGCTATAATTTTAATTTAATAGAATATTTATAAGAATTTCATCTTAAATAAATTATTTTTAGATCATTTTATTCTAAAATTTACATTATTTTTTACTTTAAGGATATCCCTACATTTTTAAAAATATAAATTCCTTGGAAAGCAAACGTACTTTGTATTTCTATCTTTAAATAGTTGCTAAATAATTATTTTTATCTGATATTAAGAAATAAAGATACCATTAATGGATTTGAGGAAATTACTTTACGTGAGATTCTCCAAAATTTTACTTTTCCTTCGACTCAATTTTTATGAATTTTTTTATTAATTTCTTGTTAAAAGATTCGTGTCAGAAATATTATATATAAATAAATAGGGAGGAGCAATCCTCCAACTGAAACTGACTTAAACTCTGGTACCAGGAAGTACCCCATAGGTGAAGAACCAGCCAAGAGCAGAGAAGATAAGAACGAAGAGGCATCAAGTAGAATTAATGATGAAAGATGCCAGATACTAAGGTCTCTTAGGATAGCATTCCGATCGCAGCCCTATAGAAGAAAAAATTCACAAGAGAATGCTAGCACTGTGGAAGACTTCAGCAAGAATTTTTTTAACTTTAAAAATCTTTATTAAAGAGCTGCGCACCATTGAGGTGCTACGCGCACTATAATCTCATTTATTTATTATTTATTAATTTAATTTAAATTTAAAATAATAGGGTATATATAATCACACTATTCTAATTATTACATAGTGCTTGGCTCCATTGAGGTGCTACACGCAGTTTAATCAAAGTTTTTTTTTAATGAGAAGATATTTTATTACTCTATTTAATTTAAGACTTAATTTTTTATATTAAGCTTTTAATTCTTAAACATAAAGATTATTCTAACCTACTTATTATTTAAACAAAGTATCTAAATCTAATTTAAAATTTATGAAAGAGATATACTTGATCATAAACTTAAACTGTTTATATAAAATTTGTTGCTTTTATTAGAATTGTTTAATTCTTAAATTAATTTAGTTATCTAATATCAAGATTTTCATCATCTTTTTATTTAGAAATATTTGATTAAGATTTAACAAATCAATTTAAAGTCTAAATTTTTAATAATTTTAAGAATTTATTGACTAAATTTAATTTATGCACAAATCTATTAGAAAACCTTAGTTTATTGAATGATTTTTATTTAAAATTAGAATAATGTTGGAAATAATAATTATTATGAATGTATTCTGAATTTCAATAAATTTAGTTTTATTAATTATGTAATACTTATAAGTCAAATTTAATTAAAAATTTTTGATAGATTACTCTTATTTTTAGAATATATGCCTTAATATAAATTGATTTTCAACTTTAAGGCTTAAATTTAAATAACTTTTTGATCTTATTTTAATTCTAAATTAAAGAAAATTTAAAAAATGTTAAATTAACTTAATTTTTAGCTATTTGACTATATTATGAATGAGATATATAATATCTTTAGCAACTATTATAAATTAAAAGTTTTAATATCCTTTTACATTAAGTTACATAATAACTAGCAACACTGAATTATCTACATTTTTTAAAGCATAAATCAATTAAATTTAATCTATAATTAAATTTTAGTTGCTTTGCTTAATCAATTAATTATCTTCTATAATTATTTCATTCTTGTATAAAAAAAAATTTATAAAATTAGACTGAAAATTAGTAAGGATGAAAATATATGGAAGTGTATCTTAGTGCAAATTTATAAATTAATATTGGAGATAATCATTTTTAGAATCAAAAATTTCACCTTCTTCTCTTCATATTTTTCTACTATAATTTTATTTTAAATAAAATTAATTTTTAATTTTTAAAGGCATTATTATTAAAAATCATTTAATATTTTTAAAATTTTTATAGAACTCTATCTAATTAATTGTTTATTTCAAATAGATAACTAAAATAGATTAAATTTAATGAAAAATCTATCTTAATTTTATAATTTACATTTATAAGAACTAAGCCATAGATTTATTAGTATATATCTCACATTAAAAATTTAAAGCATCATTATAAATAAAATATGAAATAAGTTCTGACTTAAATATAAATTTATCAACATTTATTTGCATGCTTTGAAATATTTTACTAGAGTATGAATTTATTTTATTTTGCGAGCCAAAAATAATAAATAATTATGATTAATATTTCATGGTAGTGCTCAATCTTTTTCTCGAGACTTATAAAACATTTTAGTTAAAAATCTCTTTTCTAAACATTTATTTTTTAGAATTAAATGATTTTAATATATTCTTCATTAAATTACTTTATATATTCTTTAGTATAGCTTTTAATTAATTTTAATTGAGCTTTTTGTTTTAAAATAAAATTTGGTGGTTTTATTAAATTTTTTATGTTTTGTCTTATTTTTATTCATCATTAATAATTAAAATACATTTCTTTGATTAAAGATTTTTCTAATTTAAGATTTGCTTATTTTAGGTGTAATCAAACATCATAAAGTTTAGCTTACAATGAATCTAAAAATCGCATATTAATATGGAAATTTTAAAATTTTTCTTTTCAGATTTCGATTTAAAATAGATATCAGAAACTTAATTTTTTTTATGGATAACAATTACGAGGTGATGCTGGAACTTTATTTAAAAAATAAATTTTAGTATTTTTCGAATTTTTTCAACTTTCAGTTTGGAAAAAAAATATTGCAATAGCTCTTTTAAAAATCCTTAATTAAATTAGCTAGGAACATAAAAATGATTTAATTTAATGATAGAAATCTTTAATTTTAAGTTATAGATATTTGTTGTTTCTTTTAAAATGTGATATTTTTCAATCTATTTAATCGCTTTTTATTTTAGAATATTTCCATGTTTGAGGAACTGGTTGCTAACTTTTGCTTATTTAGAACATTTTTGTCTATATTTTTCTATGGTTATAAAATTTTATCTTCTGCTCTTAAGGAAAGTAAAAAGATTTCAAGTTATTTTTGAATTAAATAGTATGAACATAATGACTTAAAATAACTAATTTGAAGGTAAAATGATAAATTAAAGTTGCTTGTACGCTTAAATTTATTAACTAGGAAAGTTATAATATAATTTTAAAATTCAATTAATTATTAAGATAAATATCAAAACTAAATAATTGATGCTCACAAATTATTAAATATCTTTAAACATATAAGTTCATTTCTCTACTAAAAATAAAAAGCACTGAAAATAAAATAGACTTAAAATAAAGAATCACCAACTAGAGATGTAAAATAATTTAAATGCATGCAATCTTATTTTTAAATTAAATAAAAATAAAGAGTTAAAGATATAATTATTTAGAAAGACTTGATAAAATCCAAAATTTTAATAACCTTAAAATTAAAAAAATGTAATTTAGACAATTCTTAATAAATTTTACTTGCTTTTTGACTATAAAACTTAACTTTAAAATTGCTTTATCATGATACTTTGATATAAATTTAGTATTATTCATAATAATTATAATAAATGAATTATTTCCTTCTATTATTAATCGCTTATATACATTCTTTAATTTTTTGCTAAATTAATAATTAATCATATATAAAAAGTCTATTAACTTACAATTATTTTGATTCCAAAATAAAAAATACTAGTATTCTCTATCTTAATTCGTATATTATTGTTTTTTTATATTATTTTTTTATCAATTTTTTTTGATTCCACATATAAAGCTTAAGTTTGTTTTATTTCAAGCTAGAATACAATTTTTTTAATTTTAGTTTTATATTTTTACATCTATTTTCTTTTAATAGTTTTTTATACTTAAATTCTAGAAAGATGAAAAATAAATTTAAACAATTTATATATAAAATCTCTCTGTAGGTTTAGTTATATAATGATTCAAATTTTACTAGGAACATAAGATTAGAATAGATTTATTGTGACAATATTTTTTTAGTTTGAAACAAATTTAAACTATCTCTCTGAAGTTAAAGTGCTAAATATTTGCTACTCATAATCTTAATTTAAATTTATTTTATTTCGTTCAAAGCTTGACTTTAATATTAAGATGTAGACTATTTGTTATTAAATTTAATGAATTTACCTAAAATTTAAAAGTTATTTTAAATCCTAATTTTCTTAGACTTAATAACTGATTCTTTAAAATATTTAAAAAATGTATTATCTAATTAGGAAATTAATTTTAAAATAAATATACTAAATGTAGAAATTAAGGAAATCTCATTTGTACATAAAATATATTGATATCATTTAATCATTATAAAATTTTGTAAAGTACATTCATATTCTTTTACTCTTAAAGTAAATAACTATAAAATTTAGTTTTTATAAAAATACTTTTATTTTCTATGGAAATATTATGATTAATGTATTTTAAAATTTCTCATTTAATATCTTTTTCTTAGATTTTCTTCGAGATTTTATAATGACTTTAATCTGATTATAGCTTAATTATGAATTATAAGCAAAGCTATTCGAATTCTTTTAAATAAACTTAGAACCTTATTTTTATTTAATAGAATTAATTTTTAAAGGGAATCGATAAGAATATCTTAATATTAACAATTCACTAAGAAATAAATAAAGGAAGATGACTAAAACATAAGAAACAAATAATTTAGAAATTAAAAATTTCTATTTATTATAAAATCTAAGATGAATAACTATTTCTAGCATTTCAAAAATTAAATATCATTCTCATTTAAAAAATTCTTCCAAACTTTTTTATTTATTTTATTCTTAATTTTTAATTTTAAAGATCGATATATACGAGAAGTAATGAATTAAAAATTGCGATATTTGTCTAATTTAATCTAAATTTATAATTATCCTGAAATTTCTGATTTCTAGGTTATTTAAACAAGCAAATATTATTCATACTAATTTGAAAGTTAAAATAAAACTTTAAGAATATTGATTCTAAACTATTTTATTTATTAAATAACTAAAAGAAAATAAAAGCTATAAAATACTCTTGTAATAATGAAGAAACAAATTTAAAGGAATAAAAAGTGAAATAAATTAAGAAGAATTTAGATTATAGTCCCTCTATATCTTAGTAATCTATTTAATAATTTCGAAAATGATTACATTTTAAAATACCTCTAGGAAATTAACTCAATAAAATAAATTTAAGAATACCGCACTTGGATTATTTATTTAATCTTTCGATGTTAGGAAATGTCAATATTATCTATATGGTTCATAAGTAATTTTATCATAATTTAATATGCTCTCTTAACTTTTACTCAATCGCTCTGAGTAAAAATATGTAGAAAGCTAAGTTAAAAGAAGGTTAAATTAATAAAATTGTTTAAAAAATGTTAGTAACTTAGGATTATAACTCCCTTAAATATCAATAATTGATAGTCAACTTAATTATAATAATGAATATATCGATTTATACATACAGCTTATATATTATGTTTTATACATTAATATCAAATTTATTAAGATAAATTATGAATAGATTATTCACTAAAAGCTTAAAATAACTAATTTTATTAATTTTTAAAAGAATAAAGAAATTTACTTTGCTGAAAAAACAATAAATGAGAAGCTAAAGAGTGAAATTGAAATAGCAGTTGCTTGAAAAGTAGAGATATATTAATTTATAAAATAAATTTTATTGCCTCATTAAGAATCATATCTTTAGCTATATTTATTACTTGTTTGCCTCCTCTCTTCATTTAATTTTATTTCTTTAAATAAGATTCCTTTAAAAAAAATCTATTTTATCTATCATAATTTTTTCAACTATTAATCTAAATTTATCCAAAGCTTTCTCCTGGCAAAATTTGACAAAGTCCATTTATATTATGCAGAATACTGACAGGAAGATAATAAAGAAATAAATGCTTAGAATGATTTAATGAATACTGAAAAGAACTCTTCCTAAAGTTCAATTATATATTGATTAAAAATGTCAGCAAGTTATTCAAATTTCATAATAAATGCGTTTAATATTTCAGTACTAAATGATAGAGACTCTCTTTCACTTTTTTAAATAAAGTCTTAGTAATTTTATTAAACTTAAATAAAAATTTAGTTTGCTTAAGAAGAGTTACCCTAAGAGACCTTAGTATCTGGCATCTTTCACCATTAATGCTACTTGATGCCTCTTCAATCTTGTCTTCTCTTCTCTTCTCTTGTCTGCTCTTCACCTATAGGGACTGAGACTATTTACTAAGCAAGCGAAAATGAAGATCACACAATATACATTCCTTAACATGATTACCTTCTTGATTGCTTGAACTATTCTACTTGCTTAAATCAATGTGAAATTTTCAGAGGAGGGTGAGAAGGAAGCTTTAAGTCAATCATTCATAAGGATATGGATGTTCATCGCAAGATTCAAGCTCAATTTTGTGTTTTATTAAAAAAGATAAACCCATTCTCTTTTTATAATCACAATCACCTTAAATTTTTATGAGTTTGAATTACCTAAATCTTACAAACTTAGTAATTTCTGAAAAAAATTCTTTAAGGGACTAATTGCAATTAAACAAGTCGCAATTTTATTATATCAACTTAATATTCGTTATTAGGGATATCTTCAGTGGTAATAGAACATTTTTCACCTAAAGGTAGTAATTAATTTGTTATCAATTAAAGTGAAATATGATTTGAGAAATTAAAAATCTAGAATAATATAGCCGATTAAAGTGGCCGGGTATTCAATATATAAAATTCTGAGATTCAAATTGAAGATAGTAAATTTACTAGCGATGAGGGTCTTATTTTATTTAGCTATTAAAATAATATTTTGATGAACAATATTCTGGATAAACTATCGAGATGGGCAGTTAAAGGATCAAAAGAGTAACGACCTTTTATACCTAGGTCATATAATAAAAGAAAACATCAGTTTTGAAAAGCACATGGAGAATAGACTAGTAGCAGCATAAAAAATGCAAACATGAATACCGAGAAAAATAACAATGAATAAGGGATTAACACCATATAATTCAAAAATATTGTTAAAAACTTTCCTAAGCTCAGTTTTCAGTTATGGGGCAGAAGTGACCCCATATTGCAAATAATTTCTAGGAAAATAAGTGATGGAGCAATAAGAGATAATATAGAAAATATTTCTATAAAATAGATACTCAAAAGTTTAAGAAAATGAAAAAGCTAAAATTTATACTGAGCAGTTTAGTAATCTTAATCAATTTCCAGTAATTACTTACATTAAGTTGAACAAAGAATTTAAACAAGAAATTATCGTTATATTTAATTTAGAACACAATCCTTAGCTTTCGAAAAGATCTTTAAGATCATCACTATCCTATAGATATTCCTACTATATGTGTGGAGAGTATGATACATTCGAGCACATTTTTAAATGAATATACTATTCTAATCTAAGATATTTACTATTGTAAAAGATTTGGAATTATGATTTAAGATGACTTATATTATATGATTAAGGTCTTATAAACTCCTTTCCTAAGTCTTATTTAGGATAATTAGATTAAAAAATATTTCAAAAGAAACTTATGTCAAGAAGACTAGAATTATTAGAAATTGAAAAAGCGTAAAAGAAAGAAATAAAAGATGAGATTAAACTAAAGTAATTTAAAATTGCTAAGATCAAGATTATATAATTAAAAGCAATAAAAAAATTTGCTAATGTCTATAATTGAAGGGAGCAATTCTTGCAGTTATAGATGTATAAAAACTCTTTAAGTTTAAAGTTTAAATTTAGAAATAATATAGAGAAGGTCTTTACGAACAATCATAAATGTCCTTTTTTAAGTGCAAAATGAGATGTTAGAAAACGAATTGCAGTTTATGAAATTTAAACATTACCTATGACAAAAAACGTTGAGATTAAGAGGTTAATTAATAGGAAATTAAGGAAAAGCAAAAGACTCATTGTTCGATTTTTGTAAAGAAGAGAACTTTATATTTGAATAATATTGCATGGCAATAAAATTAGAATTAAGAATTGAGGACAAAAATATTTATAGATGATGGTAAAAATAATTAAAAAGGGAAGAAACATTAATCGTGCAGTTTGAGAATATAAAGTATACGTAGAAAAGATAAAGAAAGAATGAAGTAAATG
This sequence comes from Loxodes magnus, assembly GCA_946699065.1. Taxonomy (NCBI): domain Eukaryota; phylum Ciliophora; class Karyorelictea; order Loxodida; family Loxodidae; genus Loxodes; species Loxodes magnus. The sequence continues at coordinate 95,342 of CAMPDV010001556.1, forward strand.
ATAACAACATTAAAATATAGAAAAACATAATTTGATGAATATGCAGTAGGACCACCAAAATACCAGAGATATAATAAAAAAGAAAAGAAGAAATATGCTACATTTTTAGAATAAGAACGAGATGTAATGGGAGCTAAAATTGTTTAAAAGAAAGACACCTAGTTATGACAAGTTAATTCCCTTTCTGTAACAATGCAAGAGAACATGAAAGGCATAACATATAAAGCTGTTCAGAAAACAAAGAAGGAAGATAATAATGTATCTGAAATTTTAGAGCAATAGGAGTAGAGAGATAAGGAATGGAACTATTTGATATAATATGAGGTAGTCCAAATTCGAGAAATTCATTAGAACCTAAGAAGAGCAAAAAAAAGCTTGAGCTGACTTGATGGTAAAAGATTATATCAAAGATATATTAGAAAAAAGGAAAAGAGGATATATAGAAAAGAAAATTGAATGAAAAAAAGAAATAGGAAAATAATATAGAGCAGGAAAAGAATAATTTTTATGAGTCTATAAAAGCTTGATCAAGAAGAAAAGAATTAAAAATGAAAATTAGTAAGATATGTAAGAAAAAATAAATTAATCTTGTAATAAAGATCTAATAAAGTTTAGATAGATAGAAGACAGAAGAACAAGAGTTAACATTGAGGAAAATGAGGAAGATATGTAACTAATAAGAGAGAATTTCTATTACCTGAATACTTACTTGAAGAAACGGATATATATTGAGATATGGAAAGAGCTGCGTACCAACTAGGTGCTATGTTCTCTATAACCATATTTATTATTTATTAAAAATTTTTTTTTTTAAGATGATGTGGATGTAATTATAGATGTTTAATGCTTACTCTTATTTTTATGAGATAATTAAAAATATTTTTAGTTTGTCCAGCATTTTTTTATTTTTTTAAGATATTTTTTTTTAAATCTTATATATATATATATATATATATATATATAAATATTTTTAATCATTTTTTTCGTGGAATGCCTGTTTAAATTTGTTTTTAGATTAATTAATTTTTAATATTTTTTTAGTTATAAATTGTTCATTCTTCAAAATAATTATTATCTTTTTTTTATCCATCGTATTGAAATGTTTAATATATAGTCATTATGATAATATTTTTTTATATTATATAAGTACATTTTTTTTTCCAAGCTAAAAAATTTGCAGAAAATTAATTTTGTTCTATTTTGAATTTTGAATTTGTTATTTTTTAGGTTGGTTTTTATATATTTGTTTAATTTTATTTCCTTTAAAAATAATTACTTATTTCGTTAATTTAAATTTTTAAATTTTAAATTTTTAAATTTTAAATTTAATTTTTAAATAATAAAAATATTTTATTAATTTTTATTTCAATATAATTAGTTTCTATATACTAAATTGTTTTTTAATCTTTATAAATGGATAACAATCAGTGTCCAAACTGTAAAGAGTAATTTGATTAAGACAAGCGAGTGTCTAAGCAATTACCATGTGGTTGCATTTCATGTTTAAATTGTCTTAAAACAATATATTAGTTTTAGTAAGAAATCAAATGCAAAGTTCATCATCAAGTTTATTACATTCAGCCTGAATAGTTATAAGGATATGTAGTTTAACAGCAAGTGTAGTAGCAAATACCAAGACATTAATAGATCTAAATTGTTGAGTAAGTCAAGCTTCAAGAATAGTACCAATGGTTACAGGGATTTTAGATTCAAAAATAAAGTTACCATAAGGCGATAAAAGATGTAATATAGGAAAGTTCATAATTTTTGTAGAGTATCTAGGCTTTATCGTTTCAGTAGATACTTAAGATTTTAACTGATTAGATATCTGGTACAAATAATAAGATAAAAAATTTACTATAGCGTTTGTCTAAGCTGCAAATAGCAAGTGAATTTTAATAATAGCCAATGGGCTAATTTTAATAAATGTAAGAATAAAATAGTAAATAAGAATTCAATTTAATTTAACGTGAGATTGATGAGCTAAAAAGAAATTAGAGTTAGCAAATGAACATTCAAAATCTAAAAAATATTATCTAGTAATGTATGTTCAAAGTATGCATTTATTTAACTTAGAATTCCAATGGCTAGCAATTAACGTTGAATGAGGCATAACAATTAATTCAAAATTATTTTAAGCAAGTCAATGTAGTGAATGAGCTTTGTTAACTAGAAACTATTGCAGTATAGTCAGAAATTTAGATCTAATCCTAAATATAATAAAATTAGATTGCTAGCAATTATGTAATTTAGGACTTCACAAATCTATCGTTCGAAAATTTAAATTAATTCTTAAACCAGATAAAAGATGAGAATCTCAATATAATAATGTTGAAGTAAAGTCCTTTAAGCAAACCAGGATTGATTAACTAAGCTTAAATTTTGTTGCAATTATCTTAATTAACCGACTAATAACTGCATTAAAAGTTAAGCTATACAATGGAATTATGCAAGTCTTAATAAGGAGTATCATAAATAGCCTCTAATTCTTTGACTGTATTAAACTACATGAACTTCGAATTCAGGCAACTTAACTTTCAAAACATCGACTTAACAAACTCAGACATCTCAGACACCACCTTCACAAATTGTAACTTCGCTAACTCAAACCTAACTTATGCTAACCTCAGAAACACCAAATTTATTAACTGTGACCTCTCTAACGCTAACCTCTCATCAATCTCATCGGAACTCCCTCACATTTTCACTGGACACTCTGATCGTGTCACCTCCGTTGCCATCTCTTCAGACGCTAATTTAATCCTTTCTGGCTCTGATGACAAAACTCTTAGACTTTACAATATCAAGACAGGTACCTGTAAGACCATGAGTGGTCACACAAATTATGTAACCTCGGTCGCCATCTCACCAAACAATGAGTTCATCGTATCGGGAAGTGATGATAATACGGTGAGACTATGGGACGTCAAGACAGGTACCTGTAAGACCATGAGTGGTCACACATATTCTGTATTATCTGTGGCTATATCCAGTGATTCAGAGTTCATCGTATCGGGAAGTGCAGATAAGACGGTGAGACTATGGGACGTCAAGACAGGTACCTGTAAGACCTTGAGTGGTCACACAGATTATGTATGATTTGTGGCTATATCCATTGATTCAGAGTTCATCGTATCGGGAAGTTATGATAATACGGTGAGACTATGGGACGTCAAGACAGGTACCTGTAAGACCATGAGTGGTCACACTAGTTATGTATGATCTGTGGCTATATCCAGTGATTCCACTTACATCATATCTGGATCGGCTGACAATACTATTCGTATATGGAACTCTCGAACTCTGTCTTGTACCAAGGTCTTATCGAGACACACTTCTTATATCTATTCGGTAATATTCTCGAATAACAACAAATATATCATATCTGGATCTTATGACAAGTCAATAAGAATATGAAATATCAATAATGGAGAATGTATCTGTACACTATTGGGTCATACAGACACAGTGGGTAGTTTATCATTATCTAGTGACAACAATTGGTTGGTATCAAGCAATCAGAGCATATTTGTAACACCTTAAACAAAAGACTACGACATTCGAAGATGGAACTTAGGAAGGATATTGAACGGAGTAGATACTAATAGTTAACAACAGGTAAGTTCAAATTTAACACACCACATTTATATAGACTGACTGGAACAAAGTATATGCAGACTATGGCTTATCATTTAAGAATTGCGTAATGGCTAATACTACAATGAGTGTGGAGGACAAGTAGAGATACATCAGGTGATCTATATGGAGTTAAACTATTTAAACTAATTAATTTTACATTTAAGAATATTAAAATTGCTAAGTCTTTATTCTAATTAATTATTTTCATTTTCTTATTATTATTATTATTATAAGTAAATTTAAAAAATTTTCTAAGATTTTTGTATTTTTTCTAAGTCTTTTTATTTAATTTAGTTATTTTTATAAATTTTTTTTTTAATTTAATTTCAAAATCAAGTGTTAGAGAAATTTAATATTTTGCTTAATGTCCGAAAATTTTTGAGGTATGTACAAGAGTTAAAGAAGTTCTAAATTTTCAAGTGTTTAAAATTTTTGAAGTACATACTAGACTTAAAAAATATTGATTTTTCAAGTGTTAGAAAAATTTTCGAAGTATGTACTAGACTAAAAAATTCAAATTTTCTAGTGTTAGAAAAATTTTTCGAGGTATATACTCAGCTAAATAATTTAAACTTTCAAGCGTTAGGAAAATTTTTTGAGTAATGTGCTAGAGCTAAAATTTTTTTAATTTTTTATTACAGTCTTAGAAATTTTTTTGAGTTGCGTGATAGAGCGAAGTTTATTTTTTTAATTTGTTATAAAATTTAATTACGTTTGTTACTATTTTTAAGTAGCATTATGTGTTTTTACGATAGGAAAAATTTACTGTACTGCATTTAATGTGCAGCAGATTAAAATTTGCATGAGATAGAAGCCCTGAAATCGTGAAAAACGTCAAAGCCTTTTTTTGCTCAGCGTTTTACACTATAGGGCTGAGTTGAGACGGAACAAGCTGGGGGAATTCGGGATTAGTAGAGGGTCAGAAAGGAATAAATTTTTTTGAGAAAAATTTTTCAAAATATAAAAAGGTTTTTGAAAAAAATTGGAATAAAAAATTTGAGACTATTTTTTTTGATTTTGATTTTGATTTTGAAAATTTTTGATATTGGTTTTCAAAACTTTTGATTTTTGATTTTGGTTTTTTAAATTTTTGATTTTGGCTTTGAAAATTTTGGATTTGGGTTTGAAAATTGTTGAATTGGGATTTGAAAGTTTCGATATTGGATTTGAAAACTTTCGATTTTGTATTTTGGTTTTGAAGATTTAAGTTTTGGTTTTGTAAGTTTTTGTTTTTTGATTTGAAAATTTTCGATTTTGGTTCGTAATAAAAATTTTAAGAATTGGGTTTCGGTAGTTTTTTAATTTTTTAAATTTAAACGAAAGGCGAATAAGAGTATTTAAAGCATTAAATCGTGAAAAATTTAATTTTGTTTTTTTGCTCAGCTTTTTACACTGCAAGACTTTTTTCGGACGGAACAAACTGGGGGAAATCGAGATGGATAAAGGTCAGAATGGTATAAACTTTCAAAAAAAGTTTCAAAATATAAAAGGGTTTTGAGAAAAAATGGGAATAAAAAAATTCCAAATAAAATTTTTGATAATGGTTTCGAAAAGTTTTGATTTTGGGCTGTGCTAATTTTTTTTGAATTGGGTCGTGATAATTTTTTTGATTTTTGGTAATGAAAATTGTTTTTTATTTTTTGATTCTTAGAGTTAATAAAAGGAGAAAAAGATAATGTTCAGCTTTAAATTGTGAAAAATAAATCTTCGATGTTAACCTCAGCTTTTTACACAACAAGACTTTTTATGAAAGGAATAAACTTTAAAATACCTTTAAAAAAGAGATTAAAAACGATTTTTTATTGAATTAATGTATTAATAGATATCTGAAAAAAATAAAAATGTTTTCAAAATGATAAAAGTGAAATTACACTTTTTGACGTAAGAGTTTAGCACTATAGGAGAAGTTTGGACGGAACAATGAAAGAAAAGACTTTAGTTATAAAACAATTTAAAATAGTAAACAAGTGATGGATTAATTTACAATAAACGTTAAAAAAATTATGGACAAACTAAATAGAATATTTATAGCTTTAGAAAACGAAGAAATAAAAAATTAAACTTTAAAACATAAAAAAAAATAGTAACATTAAATTAAAAAATTCACAAAGTTTAAATAAAGAGTAAATTTATCTAAAAAAAAAGAATCATGTGATTTTCTGTATTCAAAATATGAAAATCTGATAAGTAAAAAAAAACATTGGTTGAAAAAAAAAGAAAAAAAGTAATTTAATTTATAGATTCTTAATATCTTTTTGTAAAAAAATATAAAAGAAATATAATTGTATTTGCGAAAGAAAGATAGATAAAATTAAATAGAATAATTTCTTCAAAATAAATAAAAAATAAATAAAAAGTAAGAAAAGACATATATGAAAAAAAAAAAGTAAATTGAATAAAAGGAAAAAAAATATCAAGAAACAAATTTATGAGTATCTTGAAAGTAAAAAATAAAAAAAGAGCCAAAAAATAATTGCACAATGAGAGTAGTGAAGAAAAAAAAAAAAGGGAAAAAAAATGAAGAGAAATTAAAAAAAACGAAAAAAA